>JAYKAV010000001.1:6317831-6615290 GCA_035582835.1 Phoebastria nigripes
CCCCCCCCCACCATCCACCCCAAAAAACACATACACACAAACCCACACATATATGAATTCCCACCGCTCCATAAATCTATTGCAACATTTATAGATGCAGGAATGTAGAGCTATAGATGTGGATGGTGGAATTTAGCTCTAGTTTGGAATTTATGATTGACACTTTTGAGAAACCACTATTAACCGTCCCCATGGCTTTAATGAAAATTGGCAATGTGATCGCAGGCTTTGTTCCCTTTGGTTTTCTTTTGCAGCAGTGCCTGTGCATATGGTATATGTAAGTCCCTCCCCCACCCCAAAAATGTTGATAATGGCGGCTATTTTGGGGAAGACAATTACTGATGAAAAGGACTGAATGGATTTTCCTTCCTCACTGGATAGGGGTTCAAATGCTTTTCAAAAAGCATGAAGCAAAAATGCTGCTGCACCTCTTTGGCTTGTCGGCTGCATTTGTTGTACTTTGGCTCTAGCTGAAATGTAGCGCTCGCAGGGGCTAGCCTGGAATGTCAACTCCATTCCTGCCTTTTACATTTTAATTACAAATGAAGTAGCCTACAAAAAAATATAGTGTACAACTTGTGAATGGACCATTTATTAAATGTTAGCAGGAGTTCAGAGGCTTAAGATTCAAGAGGTGGGCAGGAGCTAACATCCAGCAGTGAAACTGTTGGAGAAAAAAAATTCAAATCTCCAAAATTGGGAGGGAAGCTTAATTAATTTCAAAAGAGTCTCCCCATTGGATCTGCTGGGAATACAGTTAAAAAGAGACAGACATATTTAATCATAGTATTTTGTTCCTAGTACACGGAAGCCGGTGTCTCTGATCTTTCTATCCATGTGAACAAACGCTTGACATGAAAAACTTCTGGGTTCACAGAGGTTAATGGTAAAACTCGTACCAAGTCCTTGGGCCTGGTTCTTAAACAGCGCTGATTATTTCTGTAATCATTAAGTGACTATGTTCAAATGTTCCCCCGTCCCCACATACATGTTCTTGTGTTGTAGGCATGCTTTGATAGGGGAAGGATCTCCTGGCTGGGACTTCCTTGCAGTTTTTAGCAATTCCTATCAAATATTAAGAGTCTCGTGAGTTTTTTATTTTTAATTTTTGGTGCAAATACTGTTTAAGCGTTGGACACAAAGGAGACACAAAGACCTTGAAAGAGAAACTGGCTGGAGTAAGTAACCTGCTCTGAGCTGAGGAAAACACAGGAGGAAAACAAAATACTGAAGCAGTGATTAGATTTAGTTTTGTTATATAGAAATAATTTGAACTGTAACTGTGGAAGGACCTTTTCTGTATTATAGTAAAATATGCTGTTTTATATAGAAAGTGTGCCATTTTAAAAAGACTTTTTTTCCCTATTTAACTAGTACGTGGTATGAAAGTGGCCCTAAATCAGAGATTATAGATATCCTGAAGGGATGGCAGGGCTATTTTGCCTCCTATAATCTCCCTTTGTTAAAAGAAACAAGGGTTAGACCATCCAAAAAATCAAAATATAGCAAAACGGAGAGTGAAATGTCTGAGAGTGGGGCAGCAGCAAGTTAGTGCCTAATTCTTTAGGTTTGAGAGGGTTTGTTTCGTTTAGTGGTTTGGTTTTTTTTTTTGGTTGGCTTCTTTATTTCTTTAAAATTTTAAGCTCTCTTACTGTGCCAGCTGGAAACCAATATTCTGATTTTATTCCCAGTATTTAATAGCCTCCATTTCATAGTCTTTCTCCCCCTCTTCCAAGAGGCTAAAATTTTAATTGACACATTCCTGGAAATGTATTAGGTCAATTTAGAGTAAAGTATGTCATTTACGCAGTGTGTGGAGTCTTAGTTTTCATGTAAAATACTGTTCTTAATTGATTATCATGTACATGAATTTTCTGCATCATTTACACTTACAAATGTGCATTGCACAAAAAGCTAATAAATCTCAGAGGTTTGAATATTAACAACATTTTCTCCCCCTTGTGTTATTAGCGGAGAAATCAGCACTACAGACTGGCAAACTGTTGCTCACCTGAGTACCCTTTCCAAACACGAGGAGTCCTTTGTCACATAAATGGTTCAATTGGAGAAAATGACTATATATGACCAATGTCAATAGCGTCACTCGTGAGAAGGAGAGCTGCTTGTGTGCGTGCAGGCTTGGAGGTCCAGGTCAGTGTTCTGCTCTTTAGTGTGCTTCTGAGAAGAGAGAGAAAAATCCCTGTGTGTGCAGTGGGATGGAGGAATTGCCCAAACCATCAAAATCTTCCCAGCATGGGATAAGACCACAATGCACAAACAGAAGAGCAGGAGACTGTCCAAAAGGCACAGTGCTGCCCAAAAAATTGTTACTGTATGCTCTTGCTGGCTTAGCAGGGCTCAAGTGAAGGGTAGTTTTGTTTCCGTTCCTAAATCAGCCCAAATCTGTACTGCCAGGTGATTTGAGGCATGAGGATGCTCGTGGCTGTAGAGTTGTACCGTCACCGCTGCTCGGGTTGTAGCTGAAGCAGGAGGCTTTGGGGMTTTCTGAGACCCTTGCTGGTCTGTCCGTGTTTCAGTGAGTAAAGCCGTGAGCTACAGAAACTACCCAGAGCTACTGAACCCTACACATCCATTTTCTGTTATCTGCCTTTGTGAATGTCTGTCTTGGGAGAGCAAGGTTTTCCCTTGTCTTCTTGCTGCATTATGCAGATCTTGGCTGAGCATCCCTAYGTCCTCAAAATTACATTTTTTTCCTAAATAAAAGAGGGGAAAGTGTTTCAGATGACTTAAGTTTGCCAAATAATTTCAAATAGGGGGAAAAAAAAAAAACCCACAATTAAGTTTTTTTACATATATATAAAATGCATGTGTATCTGTGCATAAATAGATATATAATAAGAAGTGAAATAGAATATTTATTTCCACATTCAATTTTTGTTTAAATAGAGGTATATATACATATACAAGTATTTCTCTACTCCTCTACTACATTAAGTAGATATAAATATATACATATAGATATGTGTGTATATATATTTTGAATAATTTATTTTGGCTAAGTTTGGTAGAATTTTTTTGTTTGAGGTCAACCCTAAACAATTGCTAGTCTTGCTCTTGTTTTAGTATGTCATATTATTTGTATAATTTAGACAGATCCCTGAAAATCAATTATCCATACCAGAGTTCTGCTCTATTGACGTTGCTAGTGTGGC
Source organism: Phoebastria nigripes (assembly GCA_035582835.1). Lineage (NCBI taxonomy): Eukaryota > Metazoa > Chordata > Aves > Procellariiformes > Diomedeidae > Phoebastria > Phoebastria nigripes. The sequence continues at coordinate 6,321,005 of JAYKAV010000001.1, forward strand.
ATGATGGATACAACTTCAAAGAGCTAGCTGCTCAGAGAAGGGCTAGTTAGGAGCATCTTCAGGCTTGCACCCTGGTGATATAACATGACATTTCAACTTGTCCAATATCCCTAGAAAATCCTGCATTATATGGTGGAATGAAACGACTTTGCACTCTCACGACAGTGCAGAATAGCTCCCATTATTTCCCTCCTCTTGTCAGAACTCCACATTAGTCTCCAACCTCCCCTTTGTTACAAGAAGTTCTCCAAAATTAAAAACTACAAACAAAAAGAGGAAGGAGTGGGAGCAAAGGGACTCTGCAGAAAGAATGGAGAGAGGAAAATATTGGAGGCGCAGGGAAATGACAGATCGTGTGATGTAGAGGTGATCCCTTGTGGACTCTGTTATGGTCTTGCTGGGAATAGCAGGAATATCTTTTAAGATCAAGTCCTTGTTGGTCGTATTCCAACCCTAACTAACTCCTCCACATGCCGTGGTCTGCATTTCATGCAGTATTTGATCACACAGTCCAGGTGTCCGAAAGTGCTGGGCTTTGCCTTACTACTTGATGTTGCTGTACTCAGTGGTGGTGTTGCATACAAATCTGCTGTATTTTGCTCCACGGATAGCTGCATTTTATCAGTGGGAATAGCGATTTCTTTTACATATACCTGCTTTTATTACGCAATTGTGTTCCTTTTTTTTTTTTTTTTTTTTTTTTTTTTAATTAGGCAGTGTAGGGTTGTAATTTACTGTAAGTTCTTCACTGGACTGAATTGCTAAAAAATAGTTATACTTTTAAAAGCATGTAAAACAAAGGGAAACAAGCCTTATCTCCTAGTTTTTCACTTAAAGGCACACAGAGAAATGGGGACGTTGCTTTGCCTGTGTGTTTGACCATCGGTCAGAAAACTCTAAGTAACCCTAATAGAAACTGAGGATTAGACATGTTTATTGAGGGAGTAGAATTATGCCCCTTAGAAAGGATGCTTGCTTAGGATCACTGCGGTATGAATCACTGGGACTGTGGCCAAAGGTGGGAAAGAACACGGCTGACATTCACAACCCTCCCAGCTATCAGTAAGTACAGCCAAAATAATTACCCCAAGGCATCTGGATAACCCAGCCTAATTAGCAGTGCCTGAAAACGAGTGGGTTGCATGTTTATACCTGAAGAAATCAAATTACCCTCATACATTTCACTAGGGGCTCTTCCAATTCATTGCTCTGTTGATGAAAGAGGTAGCTATTTACCATAAAGTCACAACCCCGCAGCCTGTGGCTATTCGCCACGTTGAAGAGTGTTACTGCCCTGCAGGGAAATTATTCCTTTTACTGGAGTTGAAGGCAATATTCTTTGCACTGATGAGCTCTAATACTTTTATGGTAGGTGGCATGGACTGTAGAATATACACAAACATAGTAATATGCACTTAATTAGATTACTTGTTAATATCGTTCATTCATTTAATTTGGTCAAAACTGCTGTAGCCAAATGTTCACCCCGAGCTGCAGATCTCAGTTCCCAGATCTGAGACCAAGATTTAGGGAGAGTTTTAACATCCTTACGGATAATAAGAATATCCATAATTAAAATGTTTGACGCTAACCTGTTTTGAAGGGAATGTAAAGCCTCACATTTCAGCCAACAGAGTAAAAAGTAAAATCAAATCCTCGAGGTGGTAAAGTTACCCCAAACCATTGTAATTTCTTGCCTCTTCTTTTGAAACATCTCAAGCTGACTATTTGAAGAGATCATATGCTATCTCTAGCAACTCTGGACCAGATCAAATCTGGCAAATTCTTAGTTCATTACCATAGCACAACCTCTGTTATGATCAAATGTGAAAACTTTCAGCAGTACGACTGCACAATCTAAGTATCAGTGTTAGAAAGTTGCCATTTAAAAACAATGACAAAAAAAGACCCAGATCTAAATTGTACATGAAACATAGGAAAAGAAGGTCTAGGCAGAACATTTATCCATTTAGGAATGGTTTTATTTATTCCTTACTGATTATTATAAGTACTGTCGTGTAGTTTTGTGGATAACAAATCAAATGATTGCAACAGTCAAAGTGCTGAGAGTGGATTTTGATTCAAATTAAAGGAAGACTCAGTGATATACAAATCTACTTTTTCAGTATTATATAGTTTGCCCAGAACAAACATGACATGTCTTGCCACCCCATCCTGGAAGTCAATCCTGAGAGATATATGCACGGCAAACCGGCTCGCACAGAAAGGTTCTACCTTGGGCAGTCTGTACCAGTGTTTAAAACCAGAAATTCTGAGGGTTGCAGAAAGGTCTGAAAGGAAGAGTTACAAAACCTCATCATCCCAAGTTTTGAATTGGACTTTAAATGCAGATTTGTTCTGCGTACTTTTGATGAGTGAGTGAATTAAAAAGGAGATGGGGCTTGTAAAATGGTGGCTGGGTATATTAAGCAAGCTCTTCACCTCCAGAAGGCAAGGTTCAGATTGGAGTTTAGTGGCCTCAGGCTAGTCACTAGTGGGCAGTTGCCCACATTGCTAAGCATAACACAATTTAGCAGAAATCAGAACAATTGACAGTTTCTTCTCAAGAGATGCTGTAGACTCATTACTGGAATTGAAGGGGTGTTGGAGGTCAGAACTGAAGTGCATTGGCAGATCTGTGTGGAGGAAGTTTGTGGAGCTCTGTGTGGTAGGCCAGATGGTGCTATTAGTGTCTAACTTTCATGAGTACTAAAATTCACCAAATATCCCTCTTGCCCCAAAACAAACAAACATGCGCACTCACAGACACGCACAAGTAGTCCCACACAGTTTAGAGCAGTCAGTGTCCCTGGCATCCTTACCAACTTTCCTACTCATTTAACACCACCACAGATTAGAGGACACAGTAATGCAACACTCTGGGCTATTTGCTGAATGTAGCTCATAATGATTGACACTCTTGCCTGCGTCCCGACTTTGAACTACGTGTTGTATATTATTATTTTTTGTTATTGTCCTTTAAAATGCTTTGAGATATAACATATGGCAAGTGCCAATGCACCACGGTGCAATGTAATTTAGTCAAATATCAGAAGCATAGACAGCGCAAATGGAAAGCAGGCAAAATATCTGATCCAAGTGCCTACTGGTGTAATTGACTCAGTCGAGCCAGCCTGTGTCATTAGTCCTATAAACAGTTGCATTTACAACAATAAAACTGAAAAGCATGGAAATTAAAAGCTGTTAGAATTTCCTCTTGTGTGCATTTATCTGCACGAATGCTGTATACTCCCTGCACAATTTTGTAATCTGTTTGGTAAAGTAGCATTACAGTAACCTGTGTCAGCCCTGTACTGTATATCAAACAATATCACACTCCAAAGGAGAATTAATCAAAGTAGCGGATGCGCTGGTTTAGTACACCATGTCTGCTGTCAATTACACACGCAGTAAGCTCACAAATTTAAGCTGCTGAACGGAATAAGATCAAGGGTCTCTTTTGCTTCCTATCCTTGAGTACTAAAAAACCCCCAACCAACCAACCTGTAAATTTTGCAAAGGATTTCTGGGCAGGTGAAATGACTCCAGAACCAGGTGATGAGGTAGCCACTGTTTGTGTTTGGCTGTGTCGGTGCTGAGTGYCAAAGGCAGTTGATGGACAAGTGTACCCCAACAACGTTTCACTTATTAAAGAAGCCTTGTCAAACAAGCTGAAAGCCCTGCATATAAGTGACCTTTCTGTTCACCTCCCATTACAATGAAGATTTGAGCATTCCTTGCGAGCCTTCCAGTGTCGACATTAAAGAATCAGAGTGTCTTTCCATCTTTGCTGATGTGCCACTAGACCACTTAACAGAAAATTGAGAGAGTATATTACGGGGTGAAAGAGCAGAGTTCRGAGGTCGCTATCATTCTCATTAAGAGATGTTTCTATGCAGTGCCCATAGGTGGATAAATCAATACTTTCTGTCTGAAAATGATCACGCTTGGTAAAGAGTGCTTTAATTGGGCTGTTACTGTTTATGGAGAGTGAGTATTTATGGGGTTTCATGACAATAAACAGCAGAGCGAATGATGGCTTCCATGTTCCTTTGCGGGATGTGATATGACAAGTGGGATGACAGAAGATTTTGACATTTCAGACCTCCCTTGAGTGAGGGGAGCGCAAACTCTTAGCAATTGGCCAGGAACTCCCAAAGTCCCAAATTGGGATCTGTTGTTTGATGCATGCATTGTTTGAAGAGAGAGGCCTTTATTTCAGGTATCTTTCTAAATATTACACATTAAAGAACTAAACATTAATGGTCTGATAGTTTAAGACAACCTTTTCTTCCTCCCTTTTCTTTCTCCCCCACTCTGTAGTGACACAGGGCGGGTYTGTTCAACGTGCCGCCTTTTTACGGTCAGAATGGAGACAGAAAGAGGCAAAGGTTACAGGGAAAAGGGGAGACTAAGATCTCCAGTTCTCACAACGAAACAAGCAAACAAAATAAGAGAACTGAAAATCAAAAGATTTCCTGGCTGTGGAGGACAGGGACATTAAACCCAAACAGAATCAGTCTTTGAACAAAATTCCTGAAATCCTGCACAGCATTTAACAATGCTGCATCGTTACCTGGTGCAACCCAAAGGAAAGTGTGTGCCCATGCACATGCGGAGCTGGGGGCACAAGGCAGACTGGGATCTTCAGCCAACGTCATTCCTCCAGACAGAAAAGCATTCAACTAATCTTCAATAAATCTCACCGATGCGGGTGTAGTGTACACATCCTGACAAGTTATTTATTTTGAACATGTTTTAGTCAAGATTCCTGGGTTTGACGGTCACACTGCGTTGTATCTCTGCTTTCCCATTTTGAAATGTGTGTGTATTGCAACTTTTTCTAAGGAAGTCCAGGCATTTGAGGTAAGCTGTATGTGGAGAAAATCTGAGAAAGTTTCAGAGAATCTAGACATGAATTAAACCAGCTGTCAGGATTTTAACTGAGACATGGAATAATAATTGTAATGCATTAAAATTAGCATGGTATTTTTCCAAAATCCCCCCATACTTTGGAAAGTATTCTGATGAAAGTGTGTTGTCCCCATTATTGGCTCCAGTCTGGCAATGTACGAATGGGAATTAGACCCTGAGGATGTGACCACACGCTAGACCATGCTGTGACTGTGCCTTGGGTTGGCATAGACAAGTGAACCTTAAACTATCCTGTTTGGATACCTCTGGCAGGGTATCCTCAATAATCAGTATCTCAGGCTCAGCCTGCAAGCTCTACCCAAGGAGCATGAAGATTTCCTGTGAGATTGAGATGATATCTGCCCCTAAAAGACTGAAATTAAAGACAGGATGCAAGCTGATTAATATGAAGACTCAAACATGGTCCCATTAATGTTGAGGACATACTGGGTCACTTGTGCCAGGTGGTTTACAGAGTTGAGGATCTGCAGTTTAAGATACACACAGATTGAAACACATTGTTTTGGATTATTGTTTTGCTTTTCATTTGGTGTGGTGAACTTTTTATCAAGGTGGTATTTGGCCTTTTGAATTATAGCTGACGTACCAAACTGCTGTTAAAGGAAATTCCATTTAAACATAGGAAAATCTTCTTTCCTGTGAGGCTGGGCAAATGCTGGAACATGTTGCTCAGAGAGGCTGTGGAGCCTCCATCCTTGGAGAGACTCAAAACCCAGCTGGACACAACCCTGAGCAACCTGCTCTGCTTGAGTTGGACTGGACAGCACCAGAGGTGCCTTCCCCCAGCCTCAGTGATTTTGACATTCTGTGATTCCGTTATATTACACAGTTTTGCAGGTGAATGGGTAAATGAGCATATGAAAGGAAATTCAGAGACTGGTGCTATCTGAAGTACTTCTGTGGTCCTTGTTGTCACTGAAAGCCTGACATTTAATGGATTTTTCCTTACAAGTCCCCTCTGAGTTACACAGAGTACCGTTGTATCCGTTTTGCTGGTGGGAAACTAAGACACAGAGATTACCCTTCAGAGCCACAGAAGCATTTAGGTGACCAACTCTTCCTGGTTTCAGAAGGAGTTAAGCACTGCTATGTCTTTGTGGGTTTGTGTACTAATGACTTGCTTAAGGTTGCATGGGTCATTTTGACTAGTGCTCTGTGGACTGCACCATCTTTTCTCAGGTCACTGATAAGCAGACTAAACAGAATTCCAACTGCTCGATCTTTTCTCAGCAAAGACTACCTCCAGGTTGTGTCACTACCTTTCTTCTGGCCATCGGTCACAGGCCAGATGTTTAAAGACATCGTCTGCATCGTCATCTCTTCAAGAGTCCAAGACTGCTGCAGTAGAAGTTGACTAATAAACACATTCAGCCTCAGATGTTTTTCTTTAGCAAAGAGAAATGCTAAATTTTCCAATTGCAAAGACTGACAGTTCTGTGCTTTCAACGGAAGAAAAATACAGACTTTTGCTTTAAAAAAGTCCACTATGAATTTAATTATATTTTCAGGGGTTGTGTATATAGGTTTGCAAATTATGTATAAATGAAGGCAAGGTCTTTTTGAAAGCATGTGTTGTTAGGAGAAAAATAACAACAACAACAAAAACCCTAGGCTCCAGTTTTGATGGGAAAATATTACTTCTGGTTATTGTTTCATCAGTAATCCATAATACCTCCAAGGGAACTGCTACAGTCTGTCATCTCATGGACAGCTAAAAAAAATGGCATGCTATAGAACTGGTAGGCCCTAAGGGAACTTTTGAATAGCTGATACCCTATTTGTGCAATAGATATTTTCCTTGATAACTGGAAATTAAGCTTGCCTGGAAGAAATGTAAATATCATCTCTAATTTGCACTCTGAATTACCATTAAAAATTATGTGTGCACATAATCATATCAAACATTTCAGAGCTTAGAAACCATAATAATACTTGGCACTCTCAGCATCTTCAAAGCRCTTTACAAATATTACCAATACATCCTCCCACCACCCCATATTGTTATCCCTACTTTACAGATGAGGCAAGGGGGTCAGTGAGGTTCCTTAGTGCCTTGGGATCATGCAGACTATAAGTAACACTAACAGGATAGGAACTCAAGAATTTGTCTATGATTAAGCCACTATAGGTAGACTGCTATTGGTGGTAATTTACTTACAAGTTGGTAAAAATAATATATGCAGTGACAGAAGTGCATATGATACCATTACCTAGCTATTGTGCCTCCTAACATAGTTAAGATATAGCTGCAGGACAAAGATTTTGTTTACATCAAAAGAATGACTGGAAATAAATGGAGTTTTCCTACATAGGTGCCAGTAAATAGCTTGAATTAGAACCAGACTGATGCATGATTTAAATGTAAACAGGCTAAACCAAAGCAAACTCATTCAGATTAGATCTTTTTCCTAACATGTTCATAATTATTGCTATTGCAATTTGAGGGGAAAAAAAATGTAAAGGCTGTGTACTGTAGAGACTCAGCCTAAGTTGACCTTGACCATAGTTAATGCCATGCCAAAGCAGTTCATACTGCTAAATCCCTTACTGCCTTGTTTTTTGGTTTTTCCTGTGCAAATTCCCAGGTGCTAGACTGTAATAAATATTTGATCATACATTTGCAATCTGGAGGTTTTTTTATGATAGGCAATGTTCTTGCATTTTGGGTCTGATTCTGGCCTACAGAAGCCAGTAAGAAGTTTTGTGATCTCATGGTGACAAACCAGATTTGGAGGAGAGTTTTCAGCAGAATTCCCTGTTGCCCGATCTCAGCGTGCAAGTCAGCACTACGTGCTTTTGTAAGTCTTCCGTAAAAATTCGTTCTCAAGAGAAGTTACTTCCCAGGTGGCTCTGAGATGGGCAAGCTACAAAGTTAGGTTTTGCACTATGTCCCATTTTCTTGAATTCTTCAGTAGAGCTGTGAAAACAATAGATTACACCCTTGAAATGGGCCAAAGGAAATAGGTGCTCCATTTGTTAATATGTTGGTAGTCAACGCAGGAGCTCTTGGCCAGCAACTGTCCTAGCTGGTCTTCTGCTAAACTGTTTTTAGCGGTGTTAATCATACACCTCTTGCTCAAACACTAGCCTTAACCAGGGCACAAGTTGAACCTGTCTTCAAACCACACAGAAGGATCTGAGGTAAATTCTGTGATGTGGTGAAGGAACCCCATCCTTCTTCATTTGTTGGATCCTGATGTGACCAGCTCACACTGCTCTGCTGCTGGAGAAAYGGTGAGATGTAGGATTCCTTAAGGGTCCTGCCTGCCTTTGTGTCCTAGGTGATGTCTGAGGCTGAGCTGTGACTCCGTGGACAAGTTTGGTTTTGCATTACTATGGAAGGGCCCCAGTGCTTCCTGCACTGTTTTATGGCGATACCCAGCCTTTGATGGAAATTCAACCTCCCGCCACCTTTCAGCATTGCGTGATTGTTTGGGCTGCGTTACAGGAGTGTGTTCCTAGCAAAGTTTGCACAGCTTGTGGTCAAACATATGGTACAGATTCCATACAGATTCTAAATCTTGGGATCATAAACTGATATAAGGGAGCCACAATTCCCTCCCCTTCCTAAATCATAAGATAAAAGGCAGCTTTGCCTTGGTAGACAAGTATGAAAGTTATAGAAAAGACATTCCTGATGTGGGATATTTGACATCTTAGCAGATGGAATTAGCAGCCTTAAGAGACCCTTACAACAGCATACCTTTAAAAATGTGATTAAGTAAGTAATAAAGCCATCCTAAAAGATCTTATGTTAGAAACTTAATGCAAGAGCCTAACACTCAACTGTAAACTGTTTAGATGCAGTCAGTGGGGATTGCTCTTTGATAGACTCTCAGGATTCATCCCAGCATATGCTTCTTCCTGAGTAGATGATAGCCATTAATGTCACTTCCGCAGTTCAAAATATATCGTAAGGTACTGTTGGAAATCCCAGATGTCCTCTCCAAATAACTGGACTTCCAAAGATTTGGCAGAAAAGCTACACTGCAGAGAAGTGGCACTTACGGTAACTTTCAAACTTTTAGTGATATTACAAAAAAAATTAATTTTTTTGTTCTTTGAGCCTTTCATATTCTGTAAATTTTGAGGCCTCTATCAGATAAATGTTTTTGAAAGATTGTCAGAGACATAGCTTTAGAAGTTGCATGTTTTCAATGGCAAAATTTGCAGTGATTTCAAAGTGGCTAGGATTTTGTTTCTGTTAAATGGAAAAACAATGTTGATAATTAGGTAAAGTGTAGAAACATTCTATTTACAGTAGACAAACAGTACAGTGATTGAATTTGAAAGGAAAAAAATACCAACCAACTTTGCAAGGATGTGAGCTTGGATTTGGTAGTTGCAATTCACTAATCACAAAATAATTCAGTAGTGCTGAACAAAAAAGGCATTTTTATCACCATTTCCTCTCAGTTCGCAAGCGGCATTGTCTATCCCACCGTTTCATGTCAGAGAAGAAGGAATTTTAGCAAATGTTTGATTTATTAGAAAGTGAATGATTCTTTGCAGCCATGTGGGGCTAGCCCATGTTTCAATAAGACAAATTGCATTGTAGCATTCCACTGGCAGCCAATGATAACTCATGATCCAGACAGAGTCGGTTATACCAGAATGGATGAAAAGCAGGAGCAAAAGGACACATAGTAGAAGAAAAGAAAATGCTTCCAGAGCTGTTATTTAAAAAAAAAAAAAATAATACAACCCTAAACATTGTTTTAGACACTATTTAAAAATATTTCAATTAAGATTCTGCACAGTGTTGCAAGCAGAGTATGGCAGAATAAAGAGGATCATGTTATCTCTTTCCCAGTAGTAAATTATCATCTTTATACTCAAAAACATGCCACTGTCAACTTCAGTCATTTGTGTAATTGGAAAAAGGTAAATGATGTAGTAAATGAGACCCTACTGTCGTTTTTTTGTTAAAAAAAAAAAAAAAAAAAAAAAAAAAAAAGAAAAAGTAGTGGCAAATGGTACAGGTTTAAAATGAATTAATGTCAACTGTGAAAAGCAAAGCCTAAGACAAACAAAATCTGACTGTTCCTGACCTTTAGTTAATATTGATAGTTTATCACTAGAGAACTCATTGATTTATTTTTCAGTTGATATCTGATTATCACTTCAAAATAGCACTGAATATTTTAAAATAGCTCAGCCGCCCACGTTTCATTTTCCACTCTTCCAGATTACATATAAATGTTTCTTCATTTCCGAGTAACGTAATACTGCTTTTTAAATAGGTGACCCGCCAGGAGCAAACCCCAAGGTGATGGGTTGCTTCCTGATTGCAGATATGCGTGTCATGAAGTGCTGCGCTCTGCCCGTCGGCTTTGTTCTCGGGGCTACGCGGAGCAGGAAGGGTATTGAAATATACAGGAATCTTGTTCCCAGGGAGCTGACAGGCAGACCTGAGGGACAGTGCGAAGTGCATACCTGGTATGTCTAATTTTAGGCCTGCCAGCCCTGACAGTGTCCCTAGAAAAAAAATCTATACTAATTTCTTGGTGACATACAGAGCTGTAAACTGCAGCATTTTTCATTCCACTACCAAAATGTTCTTGTGCATTTTTTTCAGTATTATTTAAAGGAAGTGTCAAGCCTTCAGCATTTAACAAGTATTTTTAAACTGTGTTTTTCAGTGTAAACCTGCCATGCATTCAAGGTATTGTTGCATGAAAAAGCATAAACTAAAGTATCATATTAGAAAAGAAATCAACATTAGACATAAAACCAACTTCATTTTATTGCTCAACACTGATATTGTTCCCCATGGGAGAAGTGTTACAGTTTGATAGGTTCTGGGGACCCTGTGTCTGCTGGTGTAAATCAGGAATCCCCTATGAATTTTGATGAGGCTCTGCAATTTTACATCAGCTCAGGATTTTAGACCGCAGGTTCAGCGTGTACGCTGTGTTGAAATTAAGGTGCAGTCATTTTAAATATAATTGAGTAGGCTCATAAGAGGTTCCACTTAGAAGGTAAATTATGGTAACAAGTCAAGAGTGTACTCTGTGTAGTTTTCATTTCAAGTGTATGGTCTTCTGTATTCACTTAACTAGACACACAAATCTAAGCAGACAGATGAGATAGAGGCAATCAAAGAGAAAAGCTTTATTTGGAGCTTATGGTAGTATTGAAGTTTTATTTTGTAGTGTTTCCCCATGAGGCAATTTCAGAAAAAGATGAAGCGATGGATCACAAACAATTTAATATCTGAATYGCTGGCTGTTGATCAACTGAATTTTGGACTCCTCCCTGTATAATGCTGAAAATCTTTTCCCCAATTTGAATATTTAGCAAAAGGGCTGGGGAAGGAATCGCTCTGAAGATTTTCTGAGTACATTCTGCTGTTAATTGTCCCATCTCAAGTCAGGAGGAGCTGAATGGTGGTGTTGCCTTTCATGCATGTGCTCCGCGGATGAACACGTAATGCCATATAATGCTCTTGGTCTTGTTTGTTCCAGAAGGCRGTTTCTGCTTCAGGGAATGATGAAGGTCTAGAAAAACATTCTCATAATACGAGAGAAGTGGCAAAGGAAGCATTACAGGGCATCAGTGTAATGGCTTGTGTTAACAACGTGGTATCATTTAATGCTTATGTTGTGCTACACTTTTATAGCTTTCGAGTGCTACACAGTTTTGAGTCCAACAACAACCACTTTTTTTAGTACCCACCATTGTGTCACTTAGTGTTCCCATGCTTACCTAAGGTGACTTTGAGGCCAGTTGTATCAATGTGTGCATATAAAGGTAACTTTGATCACTTGAACACGAGTTACCTACATGTATAAGCATTTGAAGGGATAGGCCCTTGACCAAAATCAGTAGCCTCTGCCTCCTCTAGAAATGTAATCGCTAGACTTTTTCCTCCACCCAGTATTTTTACCTACTTTAACCCATATAAAGTAGCTTTTTCTCACAATGAATAAAAACTACAAACAATTTCATTTTTACTTAAATTTCATTCTGCAGATTGACTCATGTCCGGATAATTGTTTTCTTTTTTAAAATTCTGCTTAAATTGTTTTGTAGCTTCAGAAACTGAAACCACACAGCCATTGAATATAGCGTATCTGACTGATTCATCACATAAACGTCTAGCACCAGTGTATATCATGGAAATGAACTGAACTGAGAATGCTGTGTAGCGACACAAATACCGCTCAGCTTGCGTATGTATGCACAGAGGAAGAATCTGTTGCCCCAACACGTAATGGTTCATTTCTGGCAATTGGTACAGAGATTACAAAGTGAGAGGAGAAAATGAGGGAGGATTTTTACTGAAGAAACAGACTTCTAATGAAACAGTGTGATCAGTAGATTCCTATATTCCCAAAAAAAGTCCAGGGAGCATCATCCACTCTTGCCTCAGTTCCAGCTGACTGCCTTCTAAGGTGATATATCATCTTACTTTTGATCAAGGAACTAACTAGAAAAGCAGGCAGCCGAAGAAAGTTGGTTCAGGAAGCACTAGACTTTCTCATATATATATTATATATATATTTATATATTTTACCTCTCCTTCCCTTAGTCACCTGTCAACACCACCTTTCTTCTACCACCTAGGGAGAAGATGTGTCAAGGAAAGTACATCAAGAGTCAATGCTGCAGGCCTGCTGTGGTGTACATGACGATGCTTTCCAGTTGGCCTTGGGTGTTTCTTTTTACTCTGGAACATCTGAGCTAATTTCTGGCTCCATGAGGCTGGAAGATGTTTTGCGAGGGGCACTGGAAAGGTTCTTTTGCTCTGCCAATAAGGGTGTCATTTGGTTTGCAGAGATTTGTGAACAAAAACCAAACCAAATCACAACTATTTGCTTAAATTTGTATCTGCTCACATTTCCAAAGCTGGGGATTTTACAGCATTCAAAAATCTCCAGTATAAAAGACAAGTGGAAAGGTTCTTGTAGCTTGAAGTCAGAGTTATTCAAAACCAGAAAATCCATGTGAAAGCATGTACCTTAGTTTACAGCTACACAAAACAGTCCTTGCTTTGAATGCTCCATAAACGGCAGGGTTTTTTTTTTTGAGCTTTGAGCTCTGTTGAATTGGAAGCTTCTAACAAAGCAGGCGAGCTGGGTGCAATTTCTTTGGAAATATTTCACATTGCTCCGTGTCTGATTCTACTTTTGCTTCACTTGATTAAATAAGGAGGAGACCGATCAGCATCTAGGACTTCTCAAAGAAATCAGTGGGTAGTCAGCTAAGGTGTGAATTTACACAATGCAAAGACTGAATGTTCTTGATTACAGCATGTATTCCAGGTGCTGTTGTGCTAGCTGAAGAGGTTATCACCAATTTCATCTATAGCTGCTGGACACTGCCCCGTAGCAGACCTGACCACTCCTGAAAAGGCTAGGGAATACCTACACTAGCAATTCAGTGGGCAGTAAATTATCAGAGGAATTAATTCAGAGGAAAAACTGGTGAAAGTCAGATCAGAATGAGCAGCTATTGCTTGTATAAATAAACCTGTACCCCTTGCAGAAATATAGCAGAGCTCAAAAAAATCCATTCCCTCTACAGCTTCTGTACAGTAGTATTTCTCAGCATATGCATACCTTAGTTATTCACAGAGATCCTTATGCGAGTCCTTTGCTGTACTAAAATCTACTTTCTTGGAAAATGTAGAACAAATACTCAGGCTGTGATCTCATTCCTACTAGTGCCGGTGACAGGAGTCCCAGGGGCTTCACTGCAAATTAGATCCCCTGGAAAGAGACTGAGAGTCAGAACGGATCCGACCTCTCTGCCGTTTCTGGGAGCGAACTCGTATTCTTCTGTGCCCTCYCTGCCTTGCCTCTGACAACTTTTCCAGTAAGATCTTCCCTTCCGTGCGCGCTGTCTCTACTATTTCCCTCCCACCCCACAAAAGAAGTTCAGGACAGGTATTGAATGGTCTCCTAGGCTGCTCCTAAAATACAGTCTCCGTGAGCTCTCTAGCAGTGACTATTCGCGTTCCCTGGGTGCTGTAGGTTATTTTCCGAAGAAGTATGTTTTGTTTTAATTCTGTTTTTCTCAGTCTCTGTTCTCATAACTCCATCCTGTCACTCTTTTGATCAGTTATACATCAACTGTAACATAACTCTGTGATTTCATTTGGTACCACTTACTTCATACAAAAAGGAACTCACTCTTCAAAGAAAACTTTTATTTCAGTGTCTGCTACATATGCAAGTATTCCCTAAGGAACAGGGTTATTTATTATTTCGCTCCCCCTTTTTGCTTTCCCCCGTTCCTCTCCAAAAGACTAACAGACACTAATCTCCTTTCATCAGGTTCCCTTCTTCCTAATTTTTTCTTTTTGCACAAAATGCTCGCCACTACCTTTAACACCTTATTGTGTCTGGAGTGATAATTACTTTCAGTTGCTGCAGCTGGTGCACGGAGAGGCATGTGGGCCCTGTAAATTGGGAATGGGCAACCTGGGTGGGATTGCAGGAAAATAGAGAGATCTGCAAAATCAGAAACCACAATTAAGAGAGGGATAGTTTTGCTTTTCAATTATTCTTTTTTTTCATTGAACTCATCTTTGGGACATATTTAAACCAAGTCACCTCTGCAACAATTTGTGATTCCTGTGCTAGAGAAAGGGACCAGCTGATGCACGTGACAGTAAATAAGAAAAATGTGAGTTAGTACCTGACACAGTTAAAGCTCAGATCTGGAAACAACGCACACAGACATAGCTGAGAGGAGCCTAGCAGGATAGGGGGAAACATGGGTCTGTCAACAGGTTTTAAGATCCTCTGGGGCATTATTACTGCTTATTTTAACATGTACAGTATTCCTCTGAAGTCACAGAGTCTTGATTCAATCTTTTACATCTCTCTTGTTTTAAGTGTAGGATTGATAAGGAAATTCGGGGTTATCATACAAGTGAACATGAAGGCTGGGTTACAACCTTTCAAAAATAATAACATTTGCCAACATATATTTCCCCTTTCCTTCTTTAGTTCTTATGTAAGTAGTGTTCAGAAATTATTAACAGTATTATTAGTGTATTTTTGTATGTCTTTTGACTGTTGCAGTCCCTCACGGCATATTATGAGATGGTTTATACTCCTACTAACCACAAGGAAATTGGCATACACTGTTCACTACATAAAATTAGTTTTTTGTGAGACTAGTTTATACCTGTTTTCTTAGATTTCCTAAAGTGAGGAGTACTAAATTATTTAATATACCATTTGAGATGCTTTTAATAAAATGTTTGCCATAATCAGCACTGCTTTGGGCATGCTGGCTTGAAACCCGGTGTTTTGTCTGCTGTCTCTTCTCCCATTCTGTGCTGGAGGCTGCCAGAGGTTTCCCATGCCTACCTAAGGTTAGGAATAAGGTTCAGGTTTGGAAAAGTGGGGTCTGTAGTGCAGGAGCGGCTGCTGTCTTTTGCAACTTTCAGACAGGTGAACAAAAAGCGTGAATAATCTGTTAGTCTTTATTCAGTTCCCATGCTTAGTTAGGTTAGAGTTAGGGTTAAGGTCAGGAAAAGTGTTAAGTGTGACAAGCTGTGGTATGTTCCAGTTTCTGTGGGGGAAACCTTATGTAGTTGTCTGCTTTAAGCTGGAGTTAGGCTGTGAGTTAGAAAAAGCAGGGAGACAGCAGCCAAGATGAGTGTGGGACTTTGTAAGTTCCTGGAGATAAAACAAGAGCAAAGTATCATTAGCTTTGAAGGAATTATTCTTTTTGATTTGCAGGCAGTGCTGGGTTCCCAGGCCTCTTTGAGTCAGGGTCTGGGTCTGGGTTAAGGTTATGGTTAGGATTAGGAAGAGTTAGGGCTTTTAACTTTGATGAACTGTGGTATTTCGCTATTTCCAGAAAAGTAAATTGAGGGAAAGTATCAGTATCTTCAAATTCATTATTTATTATTTGTGGGTACTATGGGTACTTGTGCATATTTTGACTAAGAGTTACTATTACAGTTGGGTTAAGTAAACAGGGGAAGGTACAGTCAGAATAACGGGGTACCCATATTCCAGAAGATAAACTGAATCACTATCTTGAAATGTAACATTCCTTATTTCCAGGCATTATTAGCGCTGGAAGCTGAGAAATTAGTTGTTTTAAATATCCTGGCATGCAAAACTTCATAGGGGTATTGGGATGAGGCTATAAGAGACGATGCTAATTGCAAGAATTGAGTGATGACTGGTCCAAGATCATCAATGGAGGCAATTCCTATTTCATGTCAGGAATTTTGAAAAATAAATAGAGTTGCTTCTTAATGCAGTTGGATAGCCCACTTCTTCCCACACTTGTACCCAGTACCTCCATTAGCTATAGGGTGTCTGCTGGCTTTCTACCTGTCTTTGAGAAAAAAAGTACTCCTTTTTCTATGTGGTAGCTTTACACAGAGTGCCGTCTTTGCTGATGTGGCCCTGTGTGAACAGTTCTCTAACTGATAAATGCTTACAGAATTTCAAGATTTCATCACTGCATTTAGACAAATCCCAAGTTCAAGTGTCATTTTCAGGGTAGCGATGACTTTGGTTTTTTTTTGTTTTTTTTTTTTTGTTTTTTTTTTGGTAAAAGAATCCACATTTTTTCTCATAGCAAGTTGCTCTATTAAAATTTCCAAATAGGCATTACAATACTGAGTTGCAGCCAAAATCTTTGCTAGAGAGTTGAACAAGAATCCCAGGCACTTGACCAAAGCAGTATTTCAAGAATATATTGTATTTATTTGAAAGAAGATAATGCAATGCGGTC
The DNA here is from genome assembly GCA_035582835.1 of Phoebastria nigripes. NCBI lineage: Eukaryota > Metazoa > Chordata > Aves > Procellariiformes > Diomedeidae > Phoebastria > Phoebastria nigripes. The sequence goes on from JAYKAV010000001.1 coordinate 6,337,652, forward strand.
ATCTTTTGCTTCACTACAGGTATAAATCCTCTAAAACCATTGCAGATGTGGCAGGGATATTGCAACCCATTAACCTAACAGAACGTAACTGTTTTTCTCTTGCAAGGCTTGTCTGACTCGGTCTTTTTCTTTTTTTTGCCGGGAGCGTGGTTGTATCTGTTACGTCTCTGTATATGGTCTGTATGTACATTGTGGCATTGTGTTCCGTTGTCTAGACCATCTCCCTGTGAATTAATACTGAAATGGAGTGGCTTACATCCCCACACCTTCTCTCCCTACCCCTCTGTGTACACGTTAAAATCGGCCAACTAAGATCTTACTCAAAGTCTGGCATTTTTGTGCTGATACCCTATTGAATGGGTACCTTATTTTTCAAGTGTTTGTACATAACTCAGTATGAGTGTGAATGGTAGAGTCTATCCCTAAAAAAATCACTATTTAATATGGTATTTTAGTATGTATTTAAGATTCCTCCTTGTTGCTGAGTTTGTGTCCAAAATGGAATTACTAGTCTGCATCTTTGCTGATTGTGAATATGTCCATGAGGCTGAATTTCAGATGTACCCATTTATGAATCTGGCTTATATGCTGAATGCAGCATTTTGTGCAGGTCACGTGTTGTATACAAAACATCTGATAAAATGCTGCTCACAGTCTTACAGATCTTAGAAATCCTTTCCATATGTCTAATCTTAAATCCTTTCCATATGTCTCCATCTATACATGAGCACCAATTAGTCAATTAATCTGCCACCTTTATTTAATTAGATAATAAAGAAGAACTTTTTGAAGTTAAATCTTATTTCATTTTTCCAGGAATCAAAAATGACAACTAGTAGCAGCAACAAATTACAAGATAAATTTCATAATCCACTCAGTGAATACATTAATATTACAGTATTTGCTGAGTTAAAACAAGTCCAACATTCAATATTCTCCTTTGCAAACAAAATACATTTGCATGAATCCAAACAAGAATTTTTTTTTTTTTTTTTTTTTTTTAATAAAAATGGCTCTTTGTAGCAGTCCTGGAACGATTGCAAGACATTTTGACTCTTCAGTGTCCTTAGAAATTAACCCTGTGTTAATGAAAGTTCATAAGCAAGAATCCCTATGCAATGAAAATCCTCCCATGCCCCCCTTAGGGCAACTATCCAGCTGCTTTGCAGTGCCTTAGCAGCACAGGGTAACCAGACCAGGGGCTAAGGTGCTGGCCCAGTATGTCTATCTCCATTGAACCTGTCTCATTAGCATGCCTGTGTGTTCCCCGAAGACATTCCATTTCACGTGAAAGCAAAATATAACAGAAACTGGATGTTTCTGGGTTTGCTGCTGGCAGCTGTTACCTTTCGGGGGGRAAAAAAAAATATTCCTCTGTCAGGTCCAGACCTAGAATAAATGAAAATAGCTACACCGAAGCCCACAGAGGAATATCGCTTTGCACCTAGGGAAGATTTGCCCCGTGTATTTCTTACTTCAACAGCAAATAAACTCAATATAGAGGCATTAGTATTTTTAAAAAGTGGAAGGAATATTATTTGCCTTTTTCTTGTAGCAGTGCAAGAAAATATTTTTTTTTCCCCCGCAAGAAAATAGTTTTCTAGTAATAACCCAGTATTAAGTGTCAGGTAATTGCTTTATGATTTTCAGTGCTTTATTGCAGTCAGCTATTGGGAATGGGGTCAGATTTCCAACTCATTGCAGAAGAGATGCTTTGATTGGGTTGAGCATTGTTGTTTTCTGTCAATGAATTATCAATTGCTTTGAAGACTGATCACTTCCTTTCTTGGGTATACTTGAGAAACACACAACTTTTTGATGGTATCTGAAGCCTTATTAGCACAGAGCTTATTGAATATAAACTCCTTCGTTTGTTAAGTGTAGCGATGAGAGAGATTTGGAAACTGACTTTCGATTTTGTTTGGATTTTTTCTCTGAATTCAGAGTGGACAACATAAAAAACGTTAGAGRTTCTTCTGCTTTTCCTCTCCTCATGTGTCAGGAAAGAAAGTATTTGGGGGGTTCTATACAAAATTGTGATAAAATCATCAAATTACAAAATGATTTATTATGTATATAAAACCCCATTCCCAAATTAACTGTCCTGGACAGGTTTTTCATAGGAACCTGTATACGGAGAAAATCCCTCTAACTCTCAGACAACTAATATGTAAAGAAAGCTATTCCTCTTGCATGTTCTTCAAAGTGAAAAGGAGATTTTAATTGATTCATATACAAACATTTAGATCATGCTTTGATGCAGTAGTGGAAGTAGTTCATCTGAATCCCTCTTTTTAGACAGACGCAATAATAACATAAAATGTATTTTATAAGTGAYAAAAAAGAAGGAACACAAAGGGAAAAGTGCAACCAATATTCCCACTACAAAAATGTACTTTAGGTCTTATCATAGTGAATATTGCCACACGTACTGTATTAGCGTTACTGACTTCAGGAGGACTGCTTGTGATGTAAAATAAAGCAGTGAGGTATTTTAGGATGTGGGCCTTAGAGATTTCGAAGTTGAGCAAAAGAGATTAGGATTCTGGTTTTTTTTATCCTGCTCCTAGTTTTTCATATTTATGTATTAAGCTGCTTGTATTAAGCTCTTCACTAAGTAGTATTTCTGATCTATGCTGCAATTTGTCATGACATTTCTCTAGGCAGCTATTATAAAGATGTCTGCTTCCCTTTTTTCTTAAACAAGTAGTAGACTGCAAGTCACTTGATTTTTAAATTACTATCAATTAAGAAAATGGAGTGTCAGGGTCCAGAAAATTGATAGCTGAATTCTGATCTTGGATCTGGAAAATACTGAGCCATAAAATATTCATCCATACACACAAGAAAAAAAGCTGATGTTACGTTCATCCGACCAACATATGTTGTTTGTGAATGTCGTTGGAGTTCCAGTTTTTAGAGTATTGGAAAAAAGATATTTGAGTGAAACAGGCAAGCAAGTCCATGATCTGATGATCACCTAAGCAGGTTTTAATTTAGAAACTGTTGATACTGAAACTGGTTTCCAAGTCTATTCAGTACCAGTCACTGAAACTTGCACTGACTTCAGTGGATCTCGGATTTTTCCTGCCGGTCTTTTCTAGCGAAGCGCAGCAGCTTGTCTGTACTGCGTCCAGCCAGAGAGAGAAACAGCACCTGCCTGCCTAGGTTCTTCCGCGGCCTCTCTTGTCACAAAATCTGAGTGCTTTCTAGATAGCAATGGCTTTATCTTTACTGCCCCCCAGTAAAAGAGTGAATTATCCTCAGCGTTTTGTAAAAGAGAATCGGGGGCCCGGTGACACCGTGGCTCGTTCAGTGTCGTGGGTGGGACTGCGCGGCGCAGCCAGAAACCGAGCCCGGGCCATGGGCAGGTGTCTTGTTCCTTTAGATTTACATCTGTCATTCCTCACCCTGCTTTTATGTGGTTTTGTGAATTCAACATACTTGACACCTACCTTTCAAGGTGTCTGAGTATGTTCTGACCCAAAGCTGAGCTCCTTTTGCAGCACCCTCTGAAAATGAGCGTTTTCTGAACTCTCTCCCGCCAGCGAACGGTGCAAGCTTGCTTCTGTCCCCAAAACCAGAAGCCCCCGAGGAGCAGGGACAGCTTGCTAGTCCATATTTGCTAGTCCGAGCGTGGGGAGAGGAAGAGGAGTGTTTTATTTACAGGTAATGTGCTTAGGAGGAATTGTACAAACGATCAGAAAAAGATGACAAATATTTTTGCAATTTGATTAAAAGTCTAATTGTACCTTTCAGATTCTTGCAAATGATACAAAAAGGGAAAATAAAACAGAAAGAAATTGAAATCCTGTCATAATAATGGTTGTGATGAGTCTGATCAAGTCTACTGAATTTCCTAGGAACTTCACTGTGGATTTCAACAGGCTTTGGGTCAGGACCCATCACCTTTATTTTCTCTACCTGAGCTCTTTTATCTTTGCTTTTATTTTTATTTTGCCTTTATTTTTCCTTTTGAAGTCTAGCCTTTGAATATGCTTTCTCTGTGGAATGTGTGTATATCTTCATGACTTCTTTAATGACTCGTTTTTTAAGAGTAAGGCAGAAAGATGGCCATTTCCGTAATGCATGCATTTCATTTACGATTAAACCAAAAGGAGATCGTTATCGGTTACTACCCCGATTTCAGCTGTACGTTGAACATTTTCCTGTATAGCAATATGTTGCCTGAGAAGGCTGCACCCCCCCTTCCAATTATTTGAACTTGATGTGATGTCCAGAGAGCGAATTGTCAAAAAAAAAAAAAAAAAAAAGGTGGGGGGGGACGGGGGACGGAGAAAGAAAAAGGAGTATAGGTTTTGTAAAATTTATTATTTCACCTTTAGGTATCATAAAAATACTGTCAGAGCATTGAACTTACATTGTTTCATTAAGGAAAAGTCCACTAGTTTGATTTATAATTAAGAGCTGCTGATTTACGTTGCATTTAACTGTATACTGATCAGACAACAAGCTTTTCCCAGCTCTACTGAATCTGGGATTGAGCCTTAGGAATTAATCCGGTCAGGGCTTGAATGTTACAAAAACTGTGTCGTCTGCAACATGTTATCATTAACAAACTTTCCTTGTTTTATCTCCTGTCTCAGTAGCTAGTCCACAGTTTCCCTTTTTCATAAATGAATTGCACTACAGTCCTGCACTAAATACTAGGTGGGGGATCTTTACTCACTGAAATATTAATGGAGCAGAATTTTTTTCTGTGAGACAGACTGGATTTTTCAGGGTTTTTTTCCCCCTCTGTCTAACAAAGGTCCCTTCTCGTCAGCGAGCTTTGTAAAAGCAGAGGAAGCAACGAACACATTAGAAACTGAGATATGAGAGAACCCAACAAAAAACCTTCTTTAAAAAAAAAAAAATACTTTTGAACTTCAGAGAGGACGCAGCGCTTGCTTTGCAGTGAACACAGGGTTGGAGGGTTTTTTTCTTTTTAACAGACATGTGTAGCGCATTTGTTTCAGTTTTATATCCGCTGTCATGATATGATGGTTTTATTCGGGTTTTAAACATGCTTCGGCTAGAAACCCTACATCTTTAAATTAGGCAACCCCAGTGCCTTTGCGATTTCCCTAGCTGCACTCTCTCACCTTACCCAGGTGCATGTTAAATCAGTATTAATGACAATATCATTCTTCTGCAGTCATCTCCTGCCTGCAATTTGGTTTTAATTACCCACCACGTTGTCTTTCCCCCTCACTGACAGCCATTAAATAGGGAATGACACCAGAGCCGTGCTGGTGTCGAATAGACACTTCACCAGGGTGGTTGGTTCTTTTTTTTTTTTTTTTTTTTTCCCCCCCCCCCCTCCTTCCTTTTTTTTTTCCTCTTTTTTTTTTTTTTTTTTTAATAATTAAAAAAAAAAAAAAATCCTTCCATAAAGCAGGCTGCAGTGCCTCCTCGTGGTAGCCGTGAGAAAAAAAAAAAAGGCTTATACTGCTCCGGCTTGTTTTGATGGCTTAGCGATGCTTGCTTTGGCTCATTTAGAGCTCTTGGGGAGAGGAAAAAAAAAAGCACGATCCTTAAGAGGGGAAAAAAAAACCCAAAAAAACCAAAACACTTAAAGATTAAGGCCTGATTGGGACACATTGAAGTGTCTCCTCACTGAAATCTAACAGTAACTTTGATGTAGTATTTAAGGCTTGTCTGACAGTCTGGAATGGCTGCTCAGAAGCAGGAGCCCGGTCAGTCCCGGGTGTCAGGGAATAAAGTCCTGGAGGCAAAACTGCTGGCAGAGGTGAGCCGGGAGCCCCCGGGGAGCTGGGCCTCTGCCTGCTCCCCCTGCGCCGCTCCTGCCCGCACCGGGCTCAGATACGTAACAACCTCTTTCGTTACGTGGTTGTGTATAGCTACGTAGAATTGTACATAAACACATGCAATAGGAAGTGTTCATACCAGACACGGCCTTTTAAAAGGTTTCTAAAAAGCTTCTAAATTCCTTTCACTTTGGCCAGCGGTTTGAAATCGCCTTGTCCTGCACACACACCCCCCACCCCCCCCCAATATCTATATTTACCCCTTTGGGAGGATTTCACTGTGTGAACCAAATTCCTGCTGAAAAGATTTAATTCTAGACTCATTGAAGTACATTTTGTGGCATTAATCTTGATTTATAATGCTATAACTGATGGTAGAACCTGGTCCAAGATTTTCTCCCAGTCAGCCTGATCCTGTCCTGGTCTGTGTGCGAGCTCAAATCTCAGCGAGGTCAGTTGAAAGGATACCGAGAAAGAGAATTGGGCAGTGATTAGCAAAATAGCATTAGGGAAAATATCTGTCTACTAGTAAACAAGAGAAAAAAAATTAGAGGCATTCTGGAGGAGTAAACAAAACTTTTTTAATTGAGAAATTTCTTATTCCTGTTTTCCCATCAGAGTGTTAGATTAAAAAAAAATAATTGCTTATTGGAAGGAAAATAAAATCTGAATACCCAGGCAATTAAGCTGGTAAAGAAGGTTTGTGAAGGACAATCACTGCCCATCCATGTTTTGTTTCAAATGTGGACAATATTTGATCTTGTTAAATGTCAGCTGCATTGATTTGATTTGAGAGGCCTAGATTGTGAATCATTAAATACTTGCTCTGTAAATTTGTTGTCCCTTACAAGAAAATTTGTGACTGAAACTTGAGGCTTATAACAGCGAGCCTACCAGGAAGGTTTAATCTCTGATAGAGCTTCCACATATTGGTTTACAGCTATATTGAGTCCAGTTAGAATGATATTTTTTTTTTTTTTTTTTTTACTTTCCTAATATGAAACTTGATGCTTGGAAAATCTGATAAGTGAGTTTCATTTCCCTGGAAATTTATTGCTTTTATTTCCAAGTGCAAGGAAATAAAACAAGTAAAAACAATAAGCAGTCTGTAAGGAGGGTATTAATGAGGGGTCACTCTTTTCTCATGTAGGTTCAAGCTCAGGAGAAAAGGAGCAAGGAGTTGTTTTGGGGGCAATCTAAATAGCTGGTGCCATATATTTTGCTTTATTTATTTGGTAGGAACAGCTCTTTTCTATTTCCCTCTTTAAAACCTGCTCTCCAAATCCAAACGGGATATTTATGACAAGAAATAGAGAGTCTTTTCTTCAGGTAGTGTAAACTCCTTTGACTTCATCTCAGGGACTGGCTGATTTTTAGTTGACAAAAGACTGTTTATACTGCATCGAGCATCTCCGAAATCTCCATTTGTATATGTAAAAAAGATCCTATAGAATTCCAGTGTCCCATCCTTATTCCAATGGAGAACTGCATTATGCTCATCTAATTCCCTGTTCTTTCATTTGGAAATGATGGTGTTCTTCACTTCTTCCTGGTAATTGCTGTACAACGCTAAAAAGCTGCCAAGTTCCACTCCAGGACTCATTGTATTTAGTGACGGTGGAAAAAATTGCTATCTATAGAGCATTTTATATTGGAAATGAACTGGGCTTCACAACAATGCAGATGTGCATCCTTGTAGATCCAGTTGCTGAATCAGCTCCTAAGTGAGAGAGACTGTCCATTTCGAATGCAGGAAAGACAGTTTGGAGGATAATCATGAAGTGAGAGCTAATGCAGAAGGCAAAATCTCCTGAAAGATGACAGTAAGAGACTTTAATGGAGGAAAATTTTATTGCTAAGAGTGTCAGTTTAATTTTCAGATTTCTTTTGCACCAATTCCCTGTTGTTCCCCTCATTTGCTTAGGAAAGTTGTACTCGTTCTAGCTCTCTTAATTTTTCATACCGTACAGCAGTGGCTTAGTTGTGTGTTGTAAATGTGATGCCTTTTTTTTAGATTCTATAGCAGGTTTATTTTTAAATGTATTTTCTCTAGGGAAGGGTGCAGAGTTTACTCAAAATTTACCATATGCTTTGCATCTCCAGTAAAACAGTTGTGGTAGAAAATACTGTATTTTTAAATCTTGCGAGTTGTGAAGAATCAGAAAGAGGCCTGATGAAGAACACTAGTTAAAACGATAGATACTCAGAAACTCTTTTCCTTCTTAGAGCAAACTGCTTCCAAGAAGTAGCTCAAGAGGGACTATTGAAAACATTATTGTTGCTTTTCAGGTTATAGGCCTTGAACCTACAAACACTTGTGCATGTAAATAACTTTATATAGGTAAGTAAATGCTTTGAACTCAAAAGGGCTACTTGCATATAGGAAGTTTTTTATGTGTGTAAGTGCCTGTAAGATTAAAACCGTAGTTAGTGTTTGATTAACGTTTTAATCCTCCATGGTTGTGCAGTCCTACGGACAATCCAGAGGGAGTTTCAGGTGACGTACCTCAGGAGCTGAGTGTCCAAGTGAGCTGTGGGTTCATTAGTTAGGCTGATCTTATATTCTGAGTTTCAAGATGATATAAATATGCTTTTTTTTTTTTTTTTTAAGTTTAAAAATAAAAGTCAAAGCTACTTTATGCTAAACTGGACGTCTTACTTTACGATAGATGTTGCTGTTTTGGCTTATTTTTCCTACAAGTAAAAAAGTCTTGAATTTAATTCACAAAATTTTAAATTTTCTATTCTACCTTTTCCAGCTTCAATATCTAAGTAAAAGTGAAAGAAATGTGGAAATACAATATTACCTTTTAAAAAATAATCATAATCTTTGCTTTTCTTATTCAACATTTTACTAAAATCGGCATCAATTTGCAGAGGGTTTTGGTTAGCTTAACATCACTGCTTTTTATAAAAGGCTGTAGGACACAACCCACACCCCACAGAAGCTACTAAGAGTTTTTCATTAACTCTATTGGAAGCTGATTTAAATCCCGTACAAATTATAGGACTCCTAACTAGAGGAAATACAGGAATTCTTCGTATGAAATTCTTCACTCAGTTATAACTGTGCCTGTAGGACCACACAATCTGCAATTGCTATAAGATTTTTCCACAAATTATTACTCAGCCCTTGAGCAGAATTTATGACAGTGCTGGCAAACAATGGATTTAATGAATGTTTTGAGGAAGTGTCTGTGTTTATACAGGAATTAGTAGATGGGCATGGGCAAGGCATTATGAAGAACTACAATAGGAAAATGCATCTTGCAGGACTGGTGAAGCACAGGAAGAAGGGGTAGAACTGAGCTCTTACACCCAGGRATCAATCACGGTCCATTTTGTCCCGAGAAGTCAGGTTTTATTGTGGCTGTTGGGAATAGGCTGCTTTTCAGTGAGCAGGGAAAGACTGCGCGGAGCTTCGTAGTTCATCCAGCTAATTGTATCGTGCAGAAGCAAGGACATTCCTGCTGATTTTCTTGGTTTATTTGATTCAAAACCACCTTTCCTCTTCTCTCTTTATACACACACCTTTCTACTGAAATTCTTAAAGCAATCTTTGTTATCTAGTACCTCTTTGACACTGTTTCTTTGTGCGTAAAGTAGAAATACCACTGTGCTAGCCTGCTACTCTGAGAGACTTATCGTGGGGTTTGGGTCTGTTTATTTTGCTTACTTACGTGTGTGCACACTTGGAGGATAGGCAAGTAACCGTGGGTGAAATTCACCTCTGCGCTGGGTAAACATTTAAACTTTATGATCCTTGTACTAGCCCTGTACATAAGGGTGAATTTCATCCTCCATAAATGTAAAGTCTTTCTGTGTTACTACAGTTGCCTCTCCCTATTTACCGTTATCTTTGAACCCCCTCTCCGTCATTAAGCTTTCTCTTAGGGTCCAGGCAAATGTCATTGTCTTCTCCTCTTTCTCTGACTGGCCTCTGGTTATATTAGAAAATAAAATTAATCTTAAGGGGAAAATAGCACTTAAAATTATTACTACTGTTTAGCTTACTAAAGTGATTTGCTCTCCGTGACCTGTCTCAGGCTGATCCTTGTACAAATCAAATCAGCACACAAAACAGCACTTGGAAACTGTTTCCAGACTCAGAATTTCACAGCTCCTGAACATTTAGAATGTCACAGGCAAATCAAAAATGAACATATTGGTTTATCTGTCTCTTTAGATCCCAGACAGTGCCTTTTTTTTTTTTCAAGGCACGTGATTCTCCCATGCTCCGTTTTAAGTATATGAATAAGCCAGCTGTAATGCTTCTAGGTGAGCACATGCTTAAATGTTTTGCTGAGTGGGGGCTGGAGGAAGTTTCCAGCCACTTCTAAGTCTGTCCCTATGTTGTCGGGGATTAATGTCACTCTGACCTCCAACAGTTTCTCATTAAGCTGTCTAAAATATGAACTCTTACCAAGTGCCTGCTCTTCACTTTAATTTGATAGGTTTTACCAGTGGGCTGGAGGAGACAGCTTGCGGACATGCCCAACTGCCATGATACTTCTCTGAGGCTCAGCTAGGTCCCTGCCAAGGGCACATGCGCAGAGCTCAGCACCGTGCTTCGCACAGCCCGCTTAGCCCCAAGAGAGCTGCATGTCCTCACAGCATGGTCAGAGACTCCAGCTCAGCATGGCTGCAACAACAACATGTTCATTAGTTCTGCCTCTTAACAGCAAATTAGCGTAGGTGTTGTGCCTATATGCCTGTATATGTGGTTATGCTATTTACAGTTTCAGAGGTAGCTCAAACCATACTAACTTGGGCATCTGTCTGGCACACCCCCTTGCCTGGTGCAGGTGCATCCTCAAAGCCCAAACTCCACAAGCAATATGAGGCTGATCCCATGACACACAGGTAACATCACTCACTAACATAATTTGTTGCACAATTAGGCTCTAACACCATTGCCTTTCTGACCTTGTTGGAGTGCAGGATACCACAAGGATGACATATGCTGCTTTTTCACTTGAACTCCTTCCTGCCCAATTCAGCAGATACGTATCCATGTCTGCGAAATTTAAGCAATGACATTACAAAATCCATGCCAACAATTTGTTCGTCTTGTGGTGACCTCTTGTGGAGTCATTTAGAAATCAGGCTTGATCCGTTATGTACCATACGTTCCAGGGAGAGGAAGACAAGAGCCATAATCCAAAATGTTCTCAGGCTTGGAGGGACGGTCAGCTCGTGCTGAAGGATGCGCAGTCTCCCACGGGCTCTCTGCGTGTGGGTTTGATGGTGGGGTCGTTTGCTTGTATCTCTGTACTCGCTACACTTTCTATCTTTGTGCTTCATAAAAACCAACCTGTCCTTGACTCTCAATCATAGACTTACCTTTAAAGAATTAGTGTTAAAAAACAAAGTATGTTATAGAAATATATCTGCACCTTATGAGAAAGATCCTAGCTTTTGTGTCACCCCATTTTTTAAATTGTCATTCGGCACATATGGTAGACATCAGTGTGATTGCTAAGCTTTCAAGGTGCGACTAGGTGTGAATTGTTTAAAACAGGACTGCCACCAAGTTAATATCGAAGTTTGTATTTGGAAAATCTAAAAGTGATTGTTCTTCACCCCCTGCCCATGTCTAATGCATAAAATCGAAACCTTCCATGCCATTCACATTATCTTCTGTGCCGATTCTGCTCAAAGCCAACCTTTATTTTTCATTAATTCTTGCAAGGCTTGAAGCTGTTCCCAATGAAACCAATTGCCAAACTGATTGTGGAAGCCAGATCAAATCTCTAGTGTAATTTCCCCCCTGCTTTTTTATTGTCCTTGCTCCAAGTCATTCCCATCTCATGCAAACTACAATAACTACAGCAAGCATTTACTTGAGGGAAAAATTTTCTCAACTTCCTCTCTGTGCATATAATATCTAGCAATGTACTCTACTGAATAGCATATTGAGAAATGTTATTGATTATTCAGAGTTTAACATGATGAGCCATTCCATTCTTCTCTTCATTGAGACCAAGTTATGCTTACATTCTGATAATGTTACAATACTCTAAATAAATAAATAAAACCTATGACCTATTATGAGAAGCAACTCCTTTGCAAAGATAGTTCTAGAAACACCCACTCCGGTCAAGGTTTTTTCTTTTTTCCCCCTATTTGTTTTGTTTTTCATTTTTTGGCTTTATTATTTGGTCACTAAGCAAAAGGTTTGCTGGGGTTTTTTTAAGCTTGAGGGAGAATATGAATGTCATAAATATTTCATTTTCATAGCACATCTTGCATTGTTCCTCACTTTCAGACCTTGCCAGCAGTCAACACAGTAGTAAATTTCAGCACCTGTAGACCTTTTTCAGTAATTTATGATTTCCATTAGATTTCCATTAGAGATGGACTAAAACGGTTTAGAAAAGTGCTAGCACCTTCAGCCATACGGATTTTGCCTGTCTCCGAGGAGGGCGTGTTGTATTTTGCTGCCTGTGTGTATGCTTGCTGCCAAAGGTTCGGGTTTTCAGTTTGAGCTATCTGATCTCAATGCCAGCCAAAATGTCTCCTTGAAGAGGGGGTACCATATTTGAGAAGGGAAGGGCAGGTTGAAAATAGAAAATCAGGCTTCTCAGTATAAATGTTGCTGTTTCTTACAGTCTGCCCCTGCAAGCTTAAGAGTGCAAATTCAGCTCACAGTGACCAGTGACTGGCTTTGTTGGGTCACTACAAGCATCTGTATTTTCTGCAAACCAATAGCCGCACTTTTTTCGTAGCAGCACTCCATCCTGAGCTTTGCAGGGTGCCTTTCCCCTCCTCCCAACTATCCCTCTTACACAGCTGTGGTCTGGTACAGGGTTTTGTTGGTGGTGGGTTTTTTGTGTTTTAATATCACTAGGAAATATTTTGGATGGAGGCCTTAAGGAAACCAGATAAGAAGTTTGGGTTTAGTTTGATTAAGAAATTGGCTTGATGTTCCCTCCAGGTCTAATGCAAGCTTACAGGTAGCCCGTGTTGGTTCCAGAACTAGTTTCGAACCTGGAAAATCTCCCAGCTTTCAGCTCTTCACGCTTGCCACAAACTGAGATACGGCAGCAAATAAATCACAGCAAATAATTTAGTCATGAATTGTCCATTGGCATTGTATCATAGCTTGAATATATTTCTCATAATAGCTCACGATAGTCCCATTGACATCCACTTGACTTTTATTAAGTTTTGCAGATTTCACTCTCATGAACGGCTCTGACTGGCATATGATTCTAGCAGCTGATTCAAGGACTGAATATTAGACCAGATATTGCATGAAATATTATACCCGTGGCATTTTCTGGAAGCTGTCGTTGGGGTGGGATTGGAATTTTGGTCATTCTGTCAATTCTGTATTTATTAATTATTTTAACCAGCTGTAGTACATCTAGCCACCATCCCTATGTAAAACTTTCATTTTGTTGCCATCCTTCTACCACCTTTCAGCATTGTCATTTAAGCAGTAGGGCACTCCAGGGTACGTGGATCATGCTGAGATAACGTCATACTCTGAGTGCACTTCACAATGGTTTTCAGCAAGCCGAGGAGTGACATTATCTCAGCAGGACACCTGCCCTTCACCTTCCATATGGGGACCCACCTCTGAAAGGTCAACACTTGCGGTTTAAAATAATATTTTAGCCATTGCTATTCAGAATTCAAAGAAAGACGGGAGTGAATGTCAGCCATGAAATTCATGAAACCCATTACTCCCAACAAATGACAACTGGCCCGAGACATATGCTTTGAACATAGTTTTACGTAGGTTTTAAGCACAATTTTTTAAAAAGAATATTCTGCAGGTTATTTTAACATGTAGCCCAAGTGCCAGCGTAGTAGCAATTTGCATTCTAAAAAAGTTATTTGTTTTAAAAATGCATCAGTGAATTAATACATTGAGGACTTTAGCTACTTTTATCTCCTTGCTTTCTGTCTGCTGCTTCTTTGTGTACAGCTTATTTTGGAATAGCAATAGACCTACTTAAAAGATAGTGCAAATGGTGTCATGGATGGAGCTGAGCAAACCGCTTGAACCAGCGAGTGTGTCTGATCAGTATAGTGTATCTTCCTTCCAGTGGAGCGTCTACCACACATTTTTTGGGTAGAGGTATTTATGAAATTACTTTCTCAAACCTTATTTACTTTCTAACCTGTAACGTGAAACTGAGAAAGCACATTTGTGATGTCAGAAATGGTGAAATAAGTCACACAATTCCTTTTCTGTTCCTTTTTCCTTTATATGAAGAATGTAACTCCTGGAGCCCCGTTCTTGAAACAAATGTTGTTTGTGGAAAATGAAACATATCTTCCACATATGTCTGATGGTATTAAATTTGCACCTTTTTTTTTTTTTACCATTTATGCTACTAAAGCACAGCAGCAGAGATGGCAAAGGTGAAGAAAAAATCTGATTTATCACTGTTTTCTTTGATTTTACTGCTGATGAAATTCCAGTGAAATTAGTGGAGTCCCACCAGCACAAGTCATGCAGTGCCCAGCCACGCCGAGGCATTTTGCTTTGAGAATCTGGCTGAGTACTTCTGGGAAATGTTTCTCAGTATCAGTGTGGCATGACAAGGGCATCAACTGGCTTGTGGATGGGAGTTTATCTTCAGTGGTTAGACACACCTTTGATTTGCTGAATAATGCTTCATATATTGTTTGGTGCAACAGCAAATGGAAGGCAATCATTCTGGCAAACAGATTTAAGAAGTGTCTAGGGGAGCAGGTAAGCCACACATTTACAGATACCATTTTTAACCTCTTTTGTTGTAGCAAGGTTCTGTTACTCTGCCCATTACTGTACTTTCTGAAGATTTTTGCAGATACTGAAGGAAGACACAAGGATTTTTGTTTCGTCATTATCACAAGATTGCTAGATTTGGCTGAAGAAGTGAATCTGATTTTGCTAGCTTTCTGGCTAAGTTTTTAAGCCGAGAGGACTTGGCTATGTTCTGATAAGTGCCCTCTCTTAAAATTACCAAAGGAATCGAAACTGCAGTTCTCATGGGAGTCTTCCATTAGTCATCACAATAACAGGTTATTAATCGTAAATGCCCTTATGTTCAGAATTCATTTCTTACTAATTTTGTTCTAAAAGTATATACTATGTTCAGGGCTGCCCAGTAGAAATGAAATTACAGTAACAATCGTTGAAGAGACATTTTAACGATAGTTGTCAAAACTGCCTTGTCTTAGAAATGGATTAAAAAAGGAAGTCCTGTTTTCTTCTCAAGGAAAGCTACTTCCATTGAGCTTCTTTTATTGATAAATTTCCAGAGACCCTGAGTTTTGGATTATTTTCTAGCAATTAACATTCATATTTCACGTATTGTCTTTCCTACCATGTTTTGAAACATTATAGAACATGTCAACGGAAATTCATAAAAATTCAGTCAATAGTTGAAAGCATAGAATTAGTCAAGCTATGAAATAGCAAAGAGGTTTTTTYCAGGCACAAAATACCCTTGGGGTGGGGGGTGTGTGTATGTGTATGCACGTGTGTGTCTAAGGTAAGCCATGCTTTCAGCTCTACTCCAACRTGCCAATGCAACCTAGGACTGATTTCCAAATGCACAGTTTGTCCTAGACAGAAGGTGAGCTATGTTGCATCACTGTGGAGTCTTACTTCAGGCAAGTTTTCTTCCTCTGTTTTCCATGAAACTGTTTAATTCATAGAGCTTTGATGTTTAAACTGGTCCTGACCTTCTGTGAGTACTTCAAAAAGGGAAAATTAGCTGCTTGGAAAAATATAACGACTTAAATCGAGCAATTTGGGACACACATGTTAAAGTCCCACTGAACTTGTGTTGACTTCTTCATTTCTTTTGGGTGTTATTTCCTGGTTGACTTATAACTAGAGAAAGGTGTTAATTTTCAAGACTTCAGGAATTTCTGTTTATTGATCTGTCTTTGAAACATTGTTCCTGTTACAAGAGGAATCCATCAAGACACAGGGAGCTGCTCTAAACACAGGGTATAAAAGACTGATTAACTTTATTTTGGCTTTTACTTACCTCTAATGAGTAAAATGATTAATTGAATAACACTCCCTGGCTTCACTGTAGTTGATGGTCCATAACAACTCCCCTGCTTCTCATAGTTTATAATTTAGCTGTCAAAATATTCTCTAGGTTAGAACTTGGCAAGAAAGGTCTTGACTTCACTTTTTTTTTTTTTTTTTTTTTTTAAAGAAGGAAATCTACTTCAACTATTTGTAAGTTCTTGAAGTCAGTTGAATACATCCCACTTTAAAATATGTGCCTGGTTGATCTTAGGTAGTTATTATTTTGGGAGGATAACAATGTAATACATCATTTCAAAATATTTTAAAYGTGCAACTTACCTTTGCTATGATTTCTTATAGACTGGAATATACATATATTGTCAAAGACTTTCAGATGAGGGGAACGTTTGTACTGTGTACTAATGATACTTGTTGGAATAGCTGAATTTAGCAAAATTTTTTTGTGGTCAATGGCTGCTTGATATTTTGGAACTTTTTAAAGTATTGTTTAAAAGTCCTATCTTTTTAAATTACTTTTGCTCTTCAAGATCTAGTGCATTAAAATACATTTGGGTCCTGTAAGCACGGGGACGTACGTTTCCTTCAAGGCAGGCTTCAGTTTTAATACTGCAGGACTCAGCTTTTGATCCTAGGAGTAGTTTTCCCCTCGCATCCCTGAAGTACAGTTTTCTGTTTTCCTGGAGAGAACACATCCTTCCCATGTGTCCTAACTCTGTTTTATCCCACCAGTTTTGAGGCCTTTTTGGTGATTAAATTCAGGCATCTGTTCCTAGGCAATCCTGTTTTCAAGAGGGTCTTTCCTATTCAAAGCCAATTGAAGCCCTTTGCTTGATTGCAATTACTAATAGCTAGATACAGCTCTTGGAGCACTGTGGCTATGACCCACAGGTCCTTCAAAAAGGGAGAACTTCTCTCACCTTTAAAAGCTTCCTGGAGGTTCAGGGTAACATCTGAGCCCTATAGCAAGGGCAGCTTAGGAAAAGGTCTTGCCTCAGCTGTTTGCCCTGAGCAGATGGTTGCGTGGGGTGGGATGTATTTCACCGTTCAGAAAATCAGACCTGTGCAAAGTGCCAACTTGTAAAAGCAACTCTCTTCTTTTCTTTCTGTAATTTTTGATGTTCCTTATAAATCATACTGTTAAAACCAGTTGTGTTTCTAAAGCTAATTTAGCCCGTATAATGATTGCTTGGCTTGATGTGTTTTTTCTTTTTTGTAATTAAAAATATTTGATGAATTCTGCTAGGAGTATTCCCTTCCAGTACTACACCCCTCTTCCAGTGTTGGTTTTGTTTGTTTTTTTTTTAATATCAGCTTCACTTCCTTAATGTTTTACACCTGCTTTCAAGGCAAAAAAAGTTTCCTACACTGTTAATTTTGCATGTAAGTATCTCAATTCCTATTTTGACATATTAAGTGTGTGTGTATGTTCAACATTCCTTATTTTGTTCTTATTTCCACTGGAATTTTGCCATAATTTCTGTGCGTCAAAGGGAATATGCAGTTAAATATGAAGTCTTCGTTGTTTCTATTAAGTCAAATCCTTTAAGGTGCTAACTCCTCCCAAATTCTATGATTTTACTGATAACAGAAGATGCTTATTTTAGTGTACACCTCTGTATCTTCCTGTCTTTTTATTCACTCGGATTACTAAGATAGTAGTCCAAGGATATCCCAACAGTAAAATTGAATGGAAGAAAAGATCCTTCATAAATGCAGGAACTTATTATTATTTTTCTACAAAAATCTCCTAAATTTAGCACCAAACAAAYCCATATAAGATCCTACATTGTAAATATAAATTTCTACATGTGGGCCAAAGTCTTATCCAGCTAAAATTAACATCTATGGCACTAGGGTTTATTAAAGTAATGGAAAGTGTTGCACAGATATTGCACACTGCAGAAATCCTTTTTAGTACTATAATAAAACATAAAATAAAACTGTCTGTACTTCTCTGTGTCAAAACTGCCCTTTTCGTGCAACACTACTTCTTAAAAAATGAGGTCTGACTCTTGTCTCTGTAAAACTATTTTATGAGAAGATAATCTAAAAGTCTGTCCAGAGCTTGTCAGTAGAATAGGATTGCTGATAGCAAGACCACACAGTGAGACACTAAGCCATTTTTTGACTCACATTGGCAGATACATGGTACAAACGTGGACACATGAAAGTTTTGTAACAAAACTGAATGGAAAACTGTTGTCTTGAGCTGCAAGGAGCATCACTTAAAACAGTATCGGAATTACCAGTGTGTTTTAGCTGTAGGCTTAAGAAAAATTTCCTTGTGGATGGCTTTTAATGAATCCTTAGGTTTGAAGTGAGCTGATGAGATCAAGCTGTAATGCAAGTTCAGACACATGTTTCTTAGGCTTATTCACAGTGACGTTACATTTCATTCCTCACCAGCAACATTTCCAAAGCAGTTTGTGGTTCCTCCTGAGGACTGGCCATTTTAACTGTGCCAAATTATGTCAGATGTGGGAACTCTGGGATCTAAAGTGATGCAAACTGAGGAGCATGAATTTTCCAAAATCCACCAATTCATTTCTTTTATGAATATGAAAACTTGACTGTGTCTTAAGCTGTAACATTGTCAACTCTCAATTTACAATATTTAAATATTCAAGAGTTACCAACTGGGCTTTCCCATCTGGTTATTTGATGAAGTCCACACAGAGTTGGTATGATTAGTACTACTGTTGAGATGAAACATGAAAAGTCTATGTGCAACATCTATTGGCAATGTGAACTTTACAGTTAATAAATTAGGCAGTATAGGGATTATTTAGTCAGTAATTAAATGTAAGAGTCAATATTTAAGTCCAAGAAGAAGCCTTGAGAATCTTGATCTTGTTAAACTCCTATCTCAATTACATGATCAAAGACACTAGAAGTATTTTTCTGTGCGACTTTGTGAGTATCATTTTCAAAGTCACTGACTGTTCTTCCACAGGGAGTTTAATTGTTGACTTCAGTTGAAGTAAGTTTAGATCAACACTGAGTTATTTTGAACTATCCTCCCTGACACTTTCTCTGAACTGAGACATCTGAATCTTTTGAGGTTAACCCATCCTTGTTTTGGAGTCATCACCATGTTTTGCAATGCCTCTTCTGCCTGTTCTCAGCTGAAGTTATTTCAAATGGGAGAGAAAAAAATTCAAAGAAATTTCATCTTCCTTCTTTTAACAACTAGAATAAGCAGCAGATTTTGTGAAGCTGTGATCAGATTTGTATAGTGATGTTTATTGTCTCTGTAAGTGATATCAGTTGTATAATTATTGTTCTTTGATTTCCAGTTTGGTTATGATAGGGAGAGAYGGCATATGAGAGATGCTTCCTTGAGCTTTCGTGTTGGTTGGTTGGTTGGGGTTTTTTCGTTACCACGTATCTGGTTTTCCCCGCAATGGCTCCTGGTACTGTGAGAAAACTATTAAGAAGGCTTCTCTCTTCTTAAGAGAGACCTTGTGGCTAAAGAAGCAGCATCCTTCCTACCTGATTTTGGCGAGTGAACTGAAAAACTCTGACTGATCTATGTAAGCTGGATTTGGAAGCATAGCATCAGACACCTTTTTCTTATTTTGAATATAATTTTCTTTTTGTATATACAAAGCTCAGAAGGACTTCCAGCAGTCTAAGTAGTGGGCAGAAATGTAGAAACCTCAGCAGGTTTCATGTAAGATATTAATGGCTACACTCACTGAGGTACCTTGTTGGTGTTCATTTTTTTGGAAACAATTCTTGCTGTTAGAAACGTTGAGGAGGGTGAAATTTTGGGGCTGGATCCTTGGCTGGGATGAACTATTATAGGCCTTTTAATTCCAAATATTTGAAATTGTCAGTGCTGAGCATATTGTGAAATGACATCTGTCATATGGAATCTGAAAAAAAACCCCACCACCTAAACATACAAACTGCTTCATTCTCATCTAATGTAGTAGACAAACCTTACAAAACCTGAAATGCCTACATCTACCAAGAAATTAGACCAATGATGTGCCTTCAGTATGGCTTATCTCTTTTAGTTTTAAAGTAAAGCCCACTTCCATGTCCTTCTCTGTGGTATATACAAACGCTGAATATTAAACTTTTCTTTTTCTTCAGTGATTTTTCTATAATTTCACTCAGCCAAACTCCTATTCGTGTTTTTCTGTCAGGTCTTACATTTCTCTTCAAGTTACTTAAATAATAAGATGCACCTGTCTCCCATCCTATTAATCAGGCTCCTAGTAAAACAGTTGTACAAATACTAAGAATCTGCATACTTGCATGTGTTTACCCTGGAATAAATTCACTTTGTTTCTGTGAAAGTTCACATTCTTATTTTTTTAGGTTTTGTATTTAAAGGAATTCTTTATATGCAGATGGACATTTGCGCTTAGTGCATGTTTCCATGAATGACAAATAACTGCATGAAAATGATGCAGTGCTTAGATATGCCAAGCATTTTTATAGAGTGGAATTCTAAGTAACAAACAGTTGATTTATGGCAACTCGTATCCTTGAAAATTAAGGATATTTTTTCAAGTTTCATAATATATTTAGAGGAGCTATAATCTACGGTGTGTTATGCAAATTATCAGCATCCTCTTATCTTCTCTTTTTTTTTTCATTTGCAGCATGCTTCACTGGTGCTTCTTGGGTATGTGTGGGTGAAGGATAATTTGACTGCCCTCTAGCACTCCAGTGTCTGGTATTGCACAATCAGGGAATCTGGTGTCACATTAAGGCAATTCTTATAATATAATCAAAGTTCTGATGTTGTACTGTCCTTTAGATGAAACAAACTAATGAAATGTATTGACCCTCCTTGCGCACTTCTGAAGCAAAATGACTAAGCGGTATTGAAACTACATGAAATACATTGACATTGATTGTGAAGTCTGCGTTCCCAGAGTCACTTTGGTAGCTGATTAAAGTGTCACATTGACAATATAGCCCCTTTTGAACAGGAAATTAATACCAGCCTGGTGGCAAGGAACGTTCTTCCAGACTGTAGCTTGCACTATCACCAATCCTCAGAAATGAATCAGAGGCTCAGCTATTCCAGTGTGGCATACTGCTTTTGCTGATTATAACAAATATATTGAAATTGCAACCACCATGAGAAAAAAAAAAAAAGCTTGTGACATTTTATGTTTATTCTCATTATTCAATATGCTTATTACTGATAGGAATTTCAACAAAGACTTAACATGAACTATGTGTTTTCAGTCAGTTAAAGCTCCATTGAAAGTATGAGTCACATTAACTATGTCTTTCTAATCCATCTATCATCTGTTTGAATACATAAAAGCCTTTGTTTTATTATGTGGCTGATGTATGCGCAAGTTGGGGGAATTTCTATAGATTGGGATATAGAGGCATAGAAAAAAAAAGTGTGTGTGTGTTTGACAGACAGAGGGAGAGAAAATTATGTATTCAATGCATCGTGCAGTGCTAAAAAGCAGGTGGAGCAGCAGTAGAAGCTTAAAGACAGGATCATCTTTGAGATCTCAGGGCCTGTTCCTCCATCCCAGGAGCATCCTTTATAAACAGCCTGATGTAGGAGAAGTTGAAGCAACGGAAAAGGAGCTGTGGCATGGGAAACAAATATTTATTCATTACTAAGTGAGAATCTAAAAGAGAAAATTATGCAGATGTAGAAAACAGACGGCAGTTCTATCCTGGAAAGATCAAATTCTAGGCCTGTCACCATCTCGCGGCACAGTTCATCCCTTTTTAAATGAAAGGAAGATGCATTTTTGAGCAGTGAATTATCCAGCCATTGTTTTCTTTCTCGAAATGAACTTTGCACCGTAGTTTTAGTGAACAGAGCTACGCTGGTTTATACCAGCTGAGACTCTGACTCAACAGGCCGTCATGTCCCCTTACACCTATTCCCAATTCTCAGCTGCCTCAAACAGCTGCCTCTCCTTCAGTCTCTGCAATCCTCCAAAGCTCCCTACCTTATAAAACTCTCACTCTGAGCGCAGCAGGTCACAGTTTCCTCTTCTAGGTCTTAGACTGGCCACTCAATTCATATCACGTGAGCCAGCTGCAAGCCAGATTTCCTTCACGTCTCTGTGCAGAGTTACGGAGGGGAGTATGAAATGGGAAGGAACAGCTCTCCTATATGATATGTAAGTGTGATGCTGGTGAATAGACTGGCCAAAGAAAACTGATCAAGGCTGTGGAAAAGTTAGGAGAGAAAAAGAGGTAGTAAAAATTCTTGCCGTGCAGTACAGCAGGGAAGTTTGGTTCATTAACTTGTGAATAGGTTTGGGGATTTTCTACAAGGTATCACRGAAGTGCAAAGCAACAATATGGCCATTAATAATAGTTTTATTACAAGTTAGCTCTACAGGTAATTCCTGCATATTTCTTTCTACATCCAGAGTCCAGCCTTCTCGCTGCGTGCACAGCTGCTCTGAGCTAGGGCTGGTCAGACAGTACCCCATGGCAAGATTTCTGTCAGAAAATGCCCAACTGGGCAATAAGGTAGTGTTTTATGGAGATATGCGGTCTGACCGCAGCAACTAAGCAGGTCTCTGCTGGAACCAGCCACCCAGCGAGGAGTCAAAATCCTGGTGCCTCAGTAGCTCTTCTGCCAGGCTTTGAAAGCCAGTGGTGTGTCCAGGGGACCGAAAGCCTTGGGCTCCCCAGCTCCTAAGCGCAAACTTCGCCAGGGTCCCCAACTCCTCTGCTGTCAGCCTGGTCCCACAGGTCCTCTGGATGCAGGAGCATCCAGCTGCTTTCCAGCCTGCCCTGAAGGCTGATTCAGCTGGGATCCTGGCAGTGCTGGCCTTCCCCAGCGCCAGGGTACCTTGCTAAGCAGGATCACGTGAGGACTTTGATTCCTCCTTTCAGAGCAATCTGCTGTTTGGGTCGCCTGAGAACTGATTTCTGAAGGACCCATAACCCCTGAGCTGTTCCCAGGTCCTGGCGCAGCATCCCACCGCCATAAAGCAGAGYGATCCGTCTGGCCTGCTTTCAGTCTGGGTGATTTGTTGGAGGGATCGAGAGGGTGGGAAGCCCCTTTCTAACTCGCCTCTTCTGGAGTCTGTGGCTCCTTGTTCGGGAACATTGTTGTTACTTTCAGCACTGCTCCTGCTGTTGATCTTGGCCTTTGCTTCTGTGATTTCTGTTCCCTGCTGCACTACTTAGGTGAACAATAAGTTCCATTTCCAGCAGTGGTCGGCCTCCTCTCTTACCCCTTGCCTGCAGGAATTTCTTTTGTTTGGTTTGATATTTTTAGTCACGCTGTGTTGTAATAATAAGAACAAGACCATGGGTATGCTAGATTCCAGCCTTCCTTCAGTTGCCATGGCTTGCCTTCRTGCGTTGTTATTGCTTTGGATGAGCTACTGCTGCTGCTGCGGCCCTACTCCTTGATTTCTGCTTCTTTAATACTGTTCCCTGCCCTACTACAAAGTGAACAGCGGTGCTTGTTCTCTCTGTCTGACATCTTGAATCCACCCACGAACCCATTATTTTCTGTAACAGCCAAAACCGATGTAGGAGGGGGAAAAAAGAAATGAAATAAAAAGAATAAATAAGAATAAAATCCTGTGCACTTTGGGACTGTTCTCTGCACTGTAGAAAGTGCTTGTGCACCCAGTAGGACATGTAGATCAGGATGTGACCCTAAGCTCTGTGTTTACACTGTACCTGGGACATGGTGTGCTGAGAACGGGGACACTGAAGGGCCCTGAAGGTCAGACTGAGTTGCAATCTCTGGTCTGTAAGAAATTATTTCCTGTTGTCATCCTAAAAGTTGAACGAAGCTATGCTGGTGAGACCAGATCATGGATGCGCTCATGAGAGCTATATACATGTGGAGACAAGGTCCGAGGGAAAAATAAACCTACAACATCCCACTCTGCTTGTCACCCTATAGCCACTGGAGCACTTAAAGGGGCACAGACTTGGCAGAGCGAGCCAGGGATTAAGATAGGCTTTGCCAGCAGCTTTGGTGAAGCTCTAGTGTCTGATGGGAGTTTCAAGCTGCTCTGAACCCTCATTGCTTTTTGTAACCGCTCATTTCATGCTATTGATAAAACTAATTTATTAACTTTCATAACATACCCTTTCATTCCTAATTCTTTCTCTTTCTGTACACTTTCCATCCTTGCCTTAATCTGATAGAAGGGAATGAGTAACAAAAATTTGAACACCCACATCCAGGAAAGTTCCCCCAAAATACTGCTTTGCAAAATTTTCCTCTCTGTGATTTTAACTAATAAAAATGAAAAGGCCACCAGGTTCCTGGCCCAAAGTAGGGAAGCTGCAATATACTTTGTCTTCCTAAATTTTAGGTTGAAAATGGTTAGCTTTATCACATGAGTAGTTTATCCTTTTAAAATATATTTTCTGAACTAATGAAGCACTTTGAATACTTCAGTAGAAGGGAACCACTAAACAGAACTTGTCTGACCTATGGCTGTCATCCCTTTCATAGGACTTACTGAGTGCGATCTGGATCACGTCCTCCTGCCCTTCTCCACAAGCTGGTCTTTCATATGTTATTTTAAAAACAGAGAATTGGATACTTTCTTATTTTGCAAACAAGTAAAACAATCCATATGTATATACATATATAAAATATCTATATATCTCTCTATATGTGTGTGTATACATATATATACACGTATATATAAAATAAGGACCTGCCATCTGATTTTTCCAGCTGCGGTTAGTCATTCAGCTTACAGTACAAAGCCCTTCCCTTTATATGTAGGTGCAGGCTGCTGTAAGTCTTTTGGCTCTGTTTTTATGATGGTTAGCACAAAAGGGTAGCTATTTCATCTATGTAATTCTTCACCTTTTGCACTAAGGGAGCTTCCTTGGAGAAGACTATAACATTTTACTGATTGCTCTTGTAAGCAATCCAAAAATCAAGGAATCTTATGTAGTTTTCTTTAATGCAGTCTGGATGATGAATTTACATCTATATATCAGAAACACTGTCTTCTGCCCTACATTACTAATGTCAGAAAATTGCCACTATATAATTCATCAAAGTATTTCTATAGACTCCCCCTTTATTATCTCTTCTCTTGCAAACGGTATAATTTGCCTTCATTCTATGTCAATGAGAGGAACTTTAATCTTGGATACTGCTGTATAAGGTGCTGTACACATTAAAAGAATGGCAAGGTAAGGAGGGGATGGGCCTGGATAAAAATATAGATTAGGAGCTATTTATTAGCAACTGCAAACATGGCAACAAAATTCTTTTTAAAAGCAGCTTGAAAATTTTGCTTAAAACAGTCATATAATGAAAGTCTTTTTGCACTGTACCTCTTTTAATCAAAATCATTTCCTAGAGTTTCTGTTACACTAAAGAGTATATGCTGAATCCTGTTATACTGCTTTAGAAATGTGCAGAGCCGTAAAGTGAATTTAACTGTGAGAAAGTCTCAATATCTCATAGTCATATTGTACCTTTCACCCTAGAATATCCTGAAGTACTTTTCACACGTAAAAAACTGATATGTAATTGCACCTGCTTCAGATATGAAATGCAGCAGTTGTTTAATGGTGCACAGAAACACTAGACGAGGGTATGAGGCCAGAAATTGAAGAATACAATATCCAGCTGAAAATCCAGGTGGGATTTAGGATGGTAGGATGTAATTGCTTCAATTAGAATTTTGTGAGAATAATATATTTAATAGGTGCAATTCCTGGCCCTATTGGAGTCAATGAGAACATTGCTGTTGATTACAAATGAGGTTGGAATTCCTCTCATATCTCTACCTTTATGAAAAGTTTAATGAAATACTGTAGTCAGAATTGTTTGCAGGATCTTGATTTTTTCATCTCCTCCAGAAGAATTGGCTTGATCCTCAGTCCAGCATTATAGCTATGAAACCTTGTTAAGCACCTGTTTTACACCCGTAAAAGTGAGAGGAGAATTGGATCCAGCATCTCCTGTGGCCTTTCCCACCAGCGTGGGATATTGGTTCATTCCAGCTCAGATAGAAATGTCAGCTGCAGAATCAGCCTGACGCACACAGCTGTTCCATGGAGGTTTCCAGTAAAAAAGTAATTTCCCATACAAGTACCCAGGCTGATAGCTCCTATGCTGTGCTGATCCTGTCAGATCTCACGTGGTAAGGTTTTATGACTGTAGGCCATGTTTTAAAATATCAAATGTTTCTTTTCGGTCACTGTAGAATGTTAATAGGTAATGGGGAGGAAAGGACTGTGATTGTGTAGATGCACAGGAAATATAAGCTGTGAAGCTTAATATATTTCTGTGGTGAATAAGGAAAATATTTTATTCTATCCATTCATCTCCCCTTTCCCCTTCTGTCCCTCTTTTCCCCTCGGTTCTTCTTTCAGTATCAGAAGGGTTTAATGCTAATCTTAATGGAAATCTTCTATTGATTTCGTTTAGATACTGAGCTGTGTAATGCAAATACCAATCTGTGAGCTGTTCACTTCCCTTTAGAGATGCGTCCTAAAGTGCAAAGAAAAAAGAAAAGGTGCAAAAGTATATACCCAGGTTTCCCACTCCACCAAGAACATATCTACAGGCACGTGCTCTCACTGCCTCACATCTGGACTTTGCCATGGCGTTACCCTATTGCAGCTACGTGGTTTCTGAGCCAAACCCTCTGAACGTGAGCTGCCCATCCAGCCCAGAGCATGGACAGACAGAGTCTATGGATGTCTGTGCCTGTCACTGTAGACATGTCCCGAGGGTCCTCAGCACAGCTGCGCTGGTGCAATGGAGGCTTGAGCCTTCTTGAATGAGTAGCTATGGATCCCCTTGGTTTGGGGGATTTGCTTGCCCAACATCAATTGGGCATAGTGGCTCAGTGTCACCTCCAGATCTTGCTGAGCAGAAGTATCTATAAGTGGAGCAGGTATACGTGAAGGACATTTTTGTTACATGGTATCTTCCCTGGGGATGGGATTTCCATGCACAAAAAAAGACTGAAAATTTCTGTGAGGAGGCTCCAGTTAGAGAAAGCCAAAATTCTTTGCATTACGTTCTCCCATTGCATCGCTGCAGCGGAGTGAGATTGCACCAGAGAAATGGCTGTGACTTTCCAGGCATGCCGTACGAATGCTCCAAACAATACCCTAAAAGYGATCCAGCAATATCCCATCCAGATATTCTGGGAAGGGTTCATACCCTCATACTACATGAGCAGAGCTAGAGGCTTTCAGCACTTTCACTGAAAGAAGAAACCAAAGTGAGCAGAAGCCGTTAGTCATTGAGAGATCAGCAGCTCTCCCCAGTTCCAACTGGATGCCGTGTGCTCAGGTCTTACCTCCGTGACACTAGTCAACCCCTGTGCCTGAGCACAGCTCCAAAGCCCTGCCACAGTGTGAGAGAAAAGACGTTTTCTTTCTTCCCCTCTAAGATAAACACAAAATTTTTAGAAGTGATTTACTTGAAAGCTGCTACCTATTTTTTCTCATTTCATGCCCCAGCTTGCTTCTAGGTTGTTGCTGTGATTTTTGTTTTGGTGTTTTGTTTTGTTTTTTTTTTTTTTTTTTTGAAACCCATAGCACACGGACTCTTTCAAAAACACCAAGTATTTGAGATAAAACTGCTCTCAGCCTACGGCATAAAATGTAGGGCTACATGAAAGTAAAAAAGGATGAGAGCTTTTCAATCAATTTGATGAAAAATTTAAGTTAATTAAAAGAATGCTCAATTTTTCCCTAGAAGGCGACACTGATCTTTATTATTAATGCATACCAGTGTTTCATAACTGTGCATAATAATGGCCTGTAACATCAGGCACAGCTTCATCCCTAGCTTAATTTGTTACAAAATCTTTTTTGGTATTCTTAAAGCATGCCCTTTGCCACTGTATCCCTGATGCTCTTGGGCTAATTCCCAACTCCTAAAGGACGTCTTATTTTATGCTCACACCTGAGAATTAATTTATCAGATTGTTTTTTCAGTGTAAAGCTTTTTAAAAAATAATAAAAAAAAATTAAAAGGCATATAGAGACCCTTCACTGGTTGGCTTTCATATTACTTTTTAGTATTCATATTCGATTAGTGCAAATAGCAGTACAGGAACAAATATTCTTACAGGCTGGAGATGTGGTGTAGGAAAAAAGGAACAGAAACTGGTCTTTGAAACCTAATGTTTCATTTTCTTCCATGTACCTAAGTGAGGCAAGTATAGTCTTTCCAAGAAGATGGAGGACAGATGTATTGAAGCAGTATCTTGGAAAAAAACGTAGCTAAGTATGCCTCCATTGCTGTTGTTTTTCACAGTTAGTGCAGTTAGTTTGTTAACTCAAGCTGGTAAAGACTTATATTTTAGAGTTGACAACTAAGGTCCAGTTCCTGCTCTCCACTGATACCTCTGCTTACAAGGAATAAGAGCCCTCCCAGCTTGCCTAAACTTCATCCCTTTTTTCATCAAACCCTAGACACTTCCCTGAAGGACCTCACTAAGGAGCCACCGGGCAGCCTAGCTCTCTCCAGATTAATTGAGGCAGATGGTTTTGCAGAGTGTAGTTTGGATTTTACCTGAGCTGAATAGCCTTAGGGAGTTTAAGGTGATGAAACTTCCCAGTTAGGGACCTTATTTAATTCCCTACAGTAGGAGGAATGAAACTATGCCAAGCTATAAATCTGGACTGATCCAGGCATGACATGCCAGTATCCCTTTGTACTGGGGGAATACAGATGAGAGGTAGATTTAGCAGGCAGGTAGAAGCAGATCCACAGTGTGTAACTGTTACTGGACATTCAGCTCATCATATAACAGGGAAGAACTGGCACCGCCTTGAAAGCCCATAATTATCATGGCTGTATCTGTCTCCATGGATGTGCAGGGTTATTTTGGTCTGGGAAGCCACTACCTTGTCCTGATTCCTGTGCTACACTTCCAGTGTGCTGGCTGCAGGCATTGACAAGTGATAATGGCCAGGTAAATGATCAGTGGTGACTTGTGAACCTCTGTCTAATTTGTCTGTCTATATCTCTTAGAAGAGCAACCATCATCTCTGCACCTATTAGCCAGGTTGAAATCTTAGCAAGTTGGTATTATGTAGTCTCGCTCCTCCACTCCCCCTTTCCCTCGTCTCTTCCAAATGCTTTTATACACTTTTACTGCAACCTGATAGAAATTATACTGTAAGTCCTTGAAAACAGGCACTGTCCTGTAATTTTAGGTTTGATCATAGTGTAATGAGGGCTCTGTTCTGGCCAGAGTTTTGGGGAACTAACATAAGACATCCATTCTCTCTTCTACTTCAGTACTGCAGAAGCACTTAAAGGCCCCTGAGACATACTCCCCATGCTGTCCCAGGAGTAGGTGCAGGGGATGGACCAGTCCCCAGCCTGAGCAGTTTACAGCTTAAGGAGACACGAGGCGCAGAAGGGTGCCATCACTACTAAACAGGGATATAAAAGGAAATCCTCTGGATGAAAAAAGGAGGAATTTTTGAAACTTCATGTTTTAAAGAACCAAACTGAAGGCTGTTTTCTTTCTTTTTCCTATATATTCCTTTTACTTCTAAGATATAAACTGTAATAAATATAGAGGAGGGTAAACAGCGTATTTCTTTTCCCCTTCAATAAATATGAAACAGATGTGCAGGCCCTCGATGAGGAAGAGAACCAAAGGAAGGAGAGTGCGAATAAAAGTAAATTCTAGGTTACATAACATTTATCAAGCTGATGGAAAAAGCCAAGCTGGGAGTTGAAAGCAAGATTTAATGACAAGAAATGGTGATAAAAAAGTTCATAGCAGTTGAGTTTTATGGTAAGGCTTGTAATCAAGAGTCCCGTGGCCAACTGTCTGGTTGTTACTGGCTTCACATCAACACGTCCAGGGCCCTGCCCTGACSCTTGCTTGCTGTTTCAGCAGAACCCAGGAGCTCTGGTGGAGCCATGGCAGAACGGGGAGGAATTTGCACCCTTTGCAAGCTGCATCCACAGCGTGGGTTCTCTCATGCTTCTCCCCAAAGAGCATAACGGCACACTGCGCAGCGGGGATTAGTAGGACAGGCTTGCATACAGAGCTAGTTGAAAGGCCCATTCACTTCAACTGAAACTTGTGTTGGAAACTTGCCACTTTACAAAAAAAAAAAAAAAAAAAAAAAAACAAAACAAACAAACAAACAAACCCCAAACCAAAAACCCCCCAACACACATCTTGCCTTATACAAAAAAAAAAAAAAAAAAAAAAAAAGCTCCCTGTTCCAGGGGAGACTTTCTGGTTCGGCCAGAGGCTCAAGTTTAACAGCCTTCTCCATCCCTAATGACTTTTCTGACCCCAAGTGGGTAGTTATTCTGGGGTAGGCTTCCTCAATCTGTTCTGTTGGAGCTTTCTACTTTGCATAAATAATTGAGCATTCATTAGATCAGGGTCTTGAGCCTGGTTTTCCCACAGCTGAKGTGAGTGCCCTGACCACCACACTATTGATTTCCCTATCCCAACTGATCAATATTTCATTGATCTCATTGGCGCTAATTGGCATAGGGGGTGCCCACGGGATGCCCGGTAAGAACAGGAGATGTACGTAACCCCTGTGAAAATAATACTGTGTATTATCCAGTAGCAATAGCAAACACTGCTCTGTAAGAGATGTATGTGTCTGGCATAGCTTCAGATATCTAATCTTGCATATGATCACAAAACCTCTCTCTAACTGTTCCAGTGGAAATGGCATTGTCATTCAACATGATAAGCAATAATTGTATATCTTCAGTAAAGACAACATTTCTGCCTAATCATGAAAAGCACAGTTGAGCTACAGTCTGAACTGCCTCAATTTATGTAACAAGATTCTGCTGTGTTTGCCCAAATTGGCACAGTTCCTCTCCAAGGGACTGAAAAATGACGGCAAATCCAGCATGAAGCCTGTTGTTATAGGAAGTGTAGGGAGTAGCACAAGTTTATTGTCAGCCTTCAAGTGTGCCTTTAGGTGGTCACCACATCCTGAGATGCTGCTGATAGAACTAGATGACATATTTCTGAAGGCCTGCCAAAAGATTCAAACAGACAATATCGAAGACTCTTATTCTGCTTTTCTTAGCAGTTTACTATTTCCCTTCAGAATGAATATGCAATTATGCTGCTGTGAAGAAACCCACAGTGTAATGAGGGACACTGAAAAAGATTAGCCAAGGCAGATAATGTCTTGTAAAGACTATCTCTTTGGCATCTTTGATACCAATTATACCATGACATCTCAAATGGAAGTCACCTGTCTTAGCTGAGGCAAGTTATCCAAGAAAATCTAACAAGTATTTTTTTTGTTCATTGTGCAATGAACATACGCAATGATATAATAATCATTTCCCTGGTATAGCAGGAAAAAAATTAAGTAAAATTAGCTTCTCAACATGAAACCATTATGAGCTGTAATTTATTTCAGAAAGTGGAAAGTGTTAGGGAGAAAAGAAAAAAAAAACCCTTTGCTGATAATTTGTTATGTTCTGGACCCAGTAAATGACCTTATACATATGGACTTAAGTATACTCAGCGGGTACAATATATCTAAAATGACATAGAGGATTGAGCCTAATTGATATCATTAGAGCCCTGGTCCTTTTACACTTGGCCTTTGAGATGTTGGTGTTACCAAGAAAGCTGCTTTTGATTTATTTTGCTTTTCTTCTTCATCCTTTTGCTCTCTCTCTCTCTTTCTCTCTCTCATTTCAGCCCCTCCTTCTCTCAAGTTCTGCTCAAAGGCCAGACCTGTGGAGGTTAGGAACTCATGATCCGATCCATGGGCTGCAATGCTACAGCTTGCAAATTCGTTTCTAAAGTGGTAACTTCTAACAAGAGGCACTTGGTATGTTTGACCGGTGTGCTGCTTAGCTGGGGGGGGGGGGGGGGGGGGGGAGGAGGAGGAGAAGGGAAGGAAAAAGAGTGCAATTGTATGGATAAAATACCAGCAACATTTATTCTAGGTGACTCTCTTAGAGGCTTAACATGTTCTTTATCTTTAAAGGGGATATTCTTTTCCAACCTGTAGCAGAAACCTCAAAGCTCCCAAATGAACTTATAAAGTAGCCCATGCATCAGGTTTCAGACAAAACATTCTCTCCTGCTTTAATGAAATCTCAGTATAATTGTCCCTTGCAAATAACTTGAACCAGGTAGTTCTATAGAATGAAGGCAAAGCTAACAATCTTAGTTTGATAGTAAGTTATCCCTTACCCCTATCTGAAAAGATCTAGTTTGAAATTGACTTTGTTAATTATGCTCACAGGTWTGATGTTGATTTAAAAATTCTCCATCTGTCATAAAAGCTCAAAGATCAGGAATCCAAGACAGTCCCAGCAGTGCCCAAAGAAGTAAAGTGTTCTCAGCATTGTATAGATTGGTGTGGCTTACACATTTTTTAATTGTCTTCATTTTTAACCCATGAATTGTATTTCAAACAAGGTCATACACTCTTCCCTTAAAAACTCTACAGTAAATATGATACAATTCATTCAATCTTTTGTTAGTGTTTTACAGACACTCTTTCTTATACAAACCCTGAAAGCTGTCACTGACTTTGTACAACATCTTCTTTATACACATATACCAACTATGTCTATGCATCTAGCATTTTTCAGGAATGTTTATGTACAACAAATAATAACATAGTACAGGAGAGAAGAGTGATATATGGTCTTKTACCTTGAAAGCTGGGAAGTCTCAGAACTTTGAAAAATGGAAGATATTCTTCATTAATTGACTCTTGCACATCTGTGCCAAAATCTATGAATGGTATTTTGGCCCTAAAGTACATTGAATGCAACAGCTACACTTCCAGTAACAGTGGGCTACTAATTGTATTAGTAATTATATAATGGAGTGGTTCTGTGCAAAAAGAATAACTATTTCAGTAGCCTTCTACTCTATTTGTTCATTTACAGAGAATCTGTTTCAGCATGGTCCAGGCAAAATTGCCTGTTTAGCTGTAGCATATTTGGTTTTTTCCCATACTGATCAAATGCAGGTTCGCCTGAGATGCAGTTAAAATGCATCATCAGATATTCATTGAAAAGGAATGAGATTTAACCATTTGAATGAACCTTTAGTAAACAAGAGAAAAAGAAAGCACATATTGGAATTGGTAAAAATAATCCTATCTATCTACTYAGAAGCCACTTTTACCTGAATTTTAACTAACTTAGCTTGGGCCTGATCCAGTGGTCTCTTAAGTCAGTGGATCCTGAGTATAGACCGTTACTTCAGCTCAGAAGAGAAAGGCACAGGTTCCAGGCTACTCAAGGACAGCAGTTTCCTTTTTTTGCTGATTGGGCTGGAAATCACAATCAAAGAAAGCTTGTGTGTTTTGTGATCTCATTATGGTGAGTAACTGGCTCTCCTTGAGAAGCAGTTGCCGCAGGGTAATGGGGATTGGTATTCAAGTGACCTTGCATCCTTGAGCCAGCATCCCCAGTTGCTGATGGTAGTCAGAGCCGTAGATGCCTGTAATGCAATTGTTCCACCAAGTCCAGCAGGTATTAGTGCAAGCACTGGAGCTGGCATGACTGTATAATGGTCTGAGCGTGGGTTCAGTAGAGGGGAGACTTATTAGAAAGGGGAAGGGGGGGAAGAGAGAGAAAGAAAATATTTTAATTGAAAACATGCAATCAAAAATAAAACCCTGCCCTACATCCTTTATTCATCTGCTAATTGAAAATGGGAGACTTGTGAAYCCGAAGTGCTTATAAGCACATCCATTGCCTGCTCATTGCTGTCCTCAGACAGGCAGAATGCTATGGCACACACTGTGAACGGAGAGCAAAAGGGCAGAACAATTAAAAGGAAAAATGCAAAGTACAGTTCTTGAAATGTCATGCACGTTAGCAGCACAAAATGCCAGTTGGGCTCCTCATCAGATTTCCTGCATCTTTCTTTTCCTTTCTCCTTCATTTTTAATTTTTGCCTTTTCTTAATTTTTCTATCTATGCATGTTGGAAGGCAACTGTGGAAGCAGGGCACACACAGTTGTCGTAAGCACGACTTCACCACCTCCATTCTTTTGTTGCATTTACCCCACTATCATCTCACTTCCCAAATGTCTTCCCCGCCCCCACCACCCCCACAATGTCTAACTCAGTAAAATCACCCTGCACCATTAACAGCCATTACCAGCTACTGCGTTTTTACGGTCAGGGAGCATTCTTGCCTAGGCTTCCCTCTGGGCTCAGATCACATAACTATAAATTTACCCTTGAGCCTCTCATTCCTTACTGGTTCGCTACATCCTCAGGCCTTCCTTTCTCCTGCACTTTTTCCCTGCTTCTCTCTTGTTGGCATATGCACCTTGACCCAAACAACCTTGCGCATATGCAAGATACAAAAAGTTCACCAGCTGTGATCAACAGTAAATAAATCTTGATGCCAGTATTAAGTTACAGCAATTTTATCCTCTCTCTTCCCTTCCCAACCCCTTCATCGATGGGAAAAGAATATGAACTTGACATTTGCTCACTGAAAGCAGATGGATGAGGTAGGTCAGCATTAGGTGTAACCCTAGCACTGTTTCTTTGGGTTTCCTGAAGGATGGAGCTAAAAGAATTCTCCTGGTGGGTCAAAGGCCACATTAGTCATTTGCTTAAAGAAGAACTGTGCAGGATTAATCAAAATGAAACACAGGTTTTCATGTCTCTCTCTTATTCAGAATCTCTGGGTCCTTTTTTCCATTCCTCTTAGAGGAAGCAATATATTTTATCCTTTTACACCTTGTCCTGCAGAGGTTTTGTTCGAAGTGGTGTCACAGGCCTTCCCCTTCTGTGTAGAAAACCATTTTAATCAGGATAAAGCCTCCATGTGATACTTGTAAAGGTCATCTGAAGCTGGTGTGTTAGTACCAGTGCAACCATAGAAAAAAAAGACTCAACCCTTCATGAAGAAGTTTTGAGTTGAAAAGAATGATTCTATTCACTGCATTTTTCCAACTTAAAAGGAAAGTTAAAAGAGCAGCTCTAACACTCAGAAGCAAAAAACTTTACATATTTTGTTTCACTATAACCTGAGGAGAGCAAACTATTCAGGGAGAAAGTCTTTCATTCTCGTTTCAAGAGCCATACCCCGAAACTGATTAAGAGCCTGACCTTACCATAAAACAGGTCACAGTAATATTTTTAGGGGTTTCTTTTTTTTTTTTTTTTTTGAGGTTGTTATCTTGGTCAGGGAGGTACCAGGGTATTTATGGTTTACAGTTTAAATCATCTCACAAAGGAAAAAGTTTCTTTGGACTGAAAGCTTTCGGGAGCAAACTTTCACCTGCTATGTGAACTGTTCCCGCTATTTGACACGGCTTGCCTATAAAAGCTTAAAATAGCACATCAGGATTTTGGTATCTCTTGATATTTTTTCCCCCCCTTCTTTTCTTCTCCTGTTTTTCAAATGCTGGAACTTCCTATTCGTGATTCCTGAAAACACATTAATAATTTAGTTTGGATATGTGAGATTGGCATACAGAAAAGGACAAAACGTCATTAGTCTACAAGAACTTCCATGTACCTTAGCTGCTTCCCCAGCCATGCCCAGCAGTCTGAAATACGCTTCTTCACCCAGCACTGTGGCAAAGTCATCACAGGCGTTCTAGAAAGTGGCTTCTCCTTGTTAATTCAGCTGTAACCCAGTTGAATTTCTACTGTCCTGCAAAATAATTCAGTTTATTCAAATGCATTTATAAAGCAAACAGCAAAACCACCCACTGTCAGTTGCTCACACATTGGCATATGCACGCACAGACACCTTCAGCAGCCCATATAGCACTGACAGTATGCACAGCTGTTATATTTTACGCTATTTGATGCTCAATAATTAGCGCCTGTTAAAGGAAAAAAGAGAGATGCCACACTACCTTGCAACAAATAGCAGGAATCAGTATGTCCAATTTATCAAGACCTACTGCTGAAAGGAAGATTCCTGTTATAATTTCATATGATGTTGCTGTCACTATTACACTTGTCAGCACTATGATATCAACAAAAGACTTCTAGTACATCTAACAGGGAATGACTCTTCTCCAGATTCACTGAAGGGAGACAAGAAAACCACACAGATGCTTGGTATTGTCTTAATTTAATTGGGGKKTTTTTTTGCTGTTGTTGGCATTTTTGTTGATTCTTTTTGGTAAAAGAAATGGATTGAGGATTGAACTCTCCAATCACTTTCTGAACTGCAAAAATTTTGTGAAAAGAAAACCTTTTAAAATTCAGGAACACAATGTATTCAGTCATGTCCTTAGTGATGTCCAAGGAGCAACAGCCTGGCGGCAGACTGGTTCTGCAGGTGGTATAAACTGGCTTGTAACTCTCTTGTGATTAAGAGATTTCCATCAACAAAAACAGGGGTGTTGCATAGAACCCATCCACGTTAACCTCCTGGCAGGCTTCAAGATAACCCAACAGTATGTGTTAGAGGAATCTCCAATCTTTTCTAACATGTTTTAATTGCCTGCAGCTCACCGGGGAGAGCATGGCAGGGAAAGCATGCTAGAGGGTAGCCATGACTGTCAGGGATCCTCAGCCAGGTTGTAAGAATGCAAAGAGACMTTAGGATGTCCCCAACACCAGCTGGTGGTTCCTGAGCCTCAGAGAGACCCGCATGAGGTAAAGTACATGTAAGGCAGCCTTTCACCAATAGATCTATGTGAAGCTTCTGGAACAGAGGAAAGGATCCAATCTGTGGTATATCCTGAGCCAATAAATAAATAAATATGCACACACTGGATTATGAAAACYAGAAATGAGATCCTGACCATGTGTCTGTTAAGACCGTAATCTGCAGACAGGCTAGATTTTATGTGTGCGCATTCCTTGCAGACAAATGAGACTCTTGTATGCGTGAATTCTGTTGGATGAGTTTGACTGACGGAAAACAGACATGTCTTTATTAACATGCACTATCTGCATTTAAGCCCYATGGATTCAGTATCAATTAGATGTGTTTAAATTTCTCAAGCAGCAAAATCTTTCTGATTATCCACAGTAGTGCCTTCCTGGGCTTCTCTTGTTGCTTTGATTCCCTTGTTTTATTTCTCACCCTAGCCTGTTGTATTGTACTTGCACGTGCAGAGGTGCTATAGGTTACTGCAGCAGGAATAATTTTTCAGTGGTAATCTAAAGGTTTAGTGCTCTGGTTCTGCAACTTTTACTTGCATTGGAGCAATACTGTTCAGCTTGATATTTGCAAATTGCTTTAAAATCTCATTGCCAATCGTAAACTTTCCAAAATTATGAGATTGGCTTAGAAATCATGAGTCTTTTTTTAAAGCAATTAGTTTCATAAATTCTGGCACAAAAGAAACACTTAGTTCCTTATGATTTGTTTTTCATAATTAACTGCCAGTTTCAACAGATCTTCCTGTAGCTGCAGTTTCTTTGGTGGATGCTCTTGTGCCTAATACGGTGCGTCCCCATGCTTGTGCTTTTCCCTTAGGCCACTGATAGAAAGAACATACAGTCACTTCTATGCAGCCACCTGTTTTCACAAGGCTTGTTTGAACATCATGATTTTTGTCAAGTATGTCCTCCTCTTTCCCCTGCATAAACACCTTCTGATCACATACATTTTCTCTTCAGAAAGTAGGCTATAAAAATTAACAGATGTCATAGTAATCGGTTTTTTGCCCTGTGGATTCTGAATCTTACATTTAAACTTGATTGATGTTTTCAGATCTGATGTTTTCAGTTACCTTTGTAGCTGTGAGGACTAGAAAAGTAGGTTTTGGTCTGAAAATCCTATGATTCTCTGACTTGAGGATGTGAAGAAGACTTCAGTACTTTCAAGGAAATCACTAATAGAGTGATAACATTTGTAAGCCTGCAATTCTGAGCTCCGTGTAGGCATGTGATTCACCATCCGAAATTGATGTGATTCCCTGGTACTGCCAGTTAAATCAATGATGTTTTGTTGTCAGGAGACAGCCCCCTCTTTCCATGTGCGTAAACTATCTCTCAATATGCAAACCACTGCAGATTATTCGTACGCTGTTGAGTAGTACTATTTCTTCCCCTTACATAGGAATAATTTTATCCTTATGTTTAGGAGGCAGAGCAGGATACTGGTCACTGCATGGATTTCTGAACTGTCTTTTTAGCAGACTTGCCAATGTCTAGTGGCTAACTAAGGCTTTATATTTGTGGGCTACATTTCATGTACGTTTTGTGGTGGCAGCAGCTAGCACTTTCCTCAAGCAAATGTTACAGATGGCACTTTTTATGCTTGGAGTGGAGTAAGAGATGTAGTCACCCCCTTGGCTAGCACACAGTGTTCCCTCAAAGCTGTGGAGCGCAAGGCAGTATGAATGGAGAGAAGCATATTATCCTCTTCTTGTTTGTCTCATGCAGAAGCAGTGCTTCCTTTAGTCTTGTACCGCACAGGTCATGGTTTGGTGATCTAGGGGAGGAGTTTGTGTCACTTGAAATATAGCCTGCATTTCATATTTAACATGTGAATATCAGACCTAAATTGACCCTGGATATATGCACCACTGAGTCAATCATTTTGTGAGTTATTCTGGCAAACCTTGCATCTAGCTTTCCTAGGGACCTTTCCATCCTGGCCTGTAGACTCTCATTTCCACTCCTGACATACTACAGCATTAAGACACTATGGTACTTTTGAGATCCGTTGTGTTTCCTACCTGCTTAGAGATTTTATGTTCACAGAATATTCCTTAATGCCTTGTTCACATAATTTGAAATCTCGCTGCAAATTCATGGAGCAGAGCAGGTACGACTCTTGCTTTACTTTCAGGATGAAATTTGGCCTTGAACCTGCTAGATGTGCTAACACTTAGGTAGTCTGTAAATCTCCGAGGGGAGCGCTCACCCAAAGGAAACGAAAGGCCTTGGAGTTTCCATTAAGTTCTTCCTCCATTCACCTCAGAAAGCAGCCCGCCTGCTAAATTAAGGATCAGGTCGTTCTGTCTCAATTCATCATATACGTTTTTCCATCTCCACATCACAATTGAAGATAGATATATATATATAAAAAGTAACAAAATACGTCTGATAATTATAATTGAGTCAGAAGATGTTAGCAGTCAACGGTTAAGAATTATATATCTAAGCAACCATCCGTCACTCCAATGATTTCAGCATTTAAAAAAAATAATCAATGAATTCTAAATATCTAAGTACTGTTGCTGAGCGTATGACTGTGCAATGACCTATTTGCAAAGCCACATTAAGAGAAATATATGAGCAGTGCACTCCTTAGGGAATGGCAATACGATAAAATGTGGGTATTTGTATAAAAGCTAATCCTCCCACAGAGTTATGTCAATTAAGTACAGTTCAGGGTAATAAAGAAAATATAGTGTTATCTGGGCCATATATTACTATCCCCTGATTTAAAAAATTGCAGCAAGGTCAGTATTTTTAGTACTTGTTACTTACTGCTAAAGTGCTTCCTGAGTTTTGCTGTCTGTGTCTATGTATGTGTGTGTCTCTTTTTCAGTGGCCTGTAGTGGCCTTGGAATGGAAAAAAAAAAGTGAAAAGAATCAATAATGCCACTTCTTTAAATACCGAAGTGAATTTAGTGCGTGTGAATAGTGCCAGATTGACAGCCTGGAGAGCTAAAGGCCTACTGTTACCCACCATGTGCAGCCAAGAGCTGTGCAAGCCTCTCCCGGATTGCCTTGCTGTATTACCACCGCTTTGACCTAGCTGGGGACAGTCTTCCCGCCTTGTAACTGAACCTTTTGCTTCTTTTCTGAGGCTACCGGCAAATTAGTTCCAGTTGCAGTGGCAGTATTTTATTGGGGAGGAGAGGCATGGTTTGGTTTTCATTTTAAGGCGGACAATTTCCAATAGGAAATGGATATTTTAATTTGCTTCTCTGTGTTGTAGTAATGAGTTGCTTACTTTTAATAGCATAGCAGAAAAAACCCACACAAATAAGAGGGACCAGTTTCTCATGGTTCAAACTACACATCCTTTTTACAGGAGTAAGCAGAGACTGAATATGTTTCTTATTGCTCAGATTATATGTAGTCCTCTGATGAATGACTAGACATATTAGTGCCAGTTTAAGCTTAATTTCATCTTTTAATAGGACAGACCGCTGAAGACAAAGCTACAGATAAAAGTGAATCTTACAGTTCTCTGTCATGTAACAGAGCAGTCCTTCATATCTCTCTCCACAGACCCAAGGTCCTCCTAGCAAGCGTTTCCCCTCTTGGTGTTTCAGTCCCCCCRCTGCTCAGTGTCACACCTGAGACTGCCAGGGAAGTCTTCATGAACACCAGGTTGTTCAGATACTGCTGTTTGAGAGGTGGCGACAGACACAAGTACTTTATTTAGGGTGGATTTTACCATGAAATGGAGATGTTCAGAAATTGCTCAAGGGCTGTTCATTCTAAACATCTGGAAATCTGTAAAACACAAACCAGCCCCCAACAATAACCTCAAAATCTTGGGCCTGTCCAAGTTCTGCCAATGCATACCTACCTCCTTACCTCTAGTCTTACGTATTGAATAGTACCGGGAGGTTGGGAGGACCTGGATTTTGAACCTGGTTATGCTGATACAATAGATATTTTACCTACGTAGAGCCCCATGGCAGGAAAAGCATAGAGGTTAATTCTGAGCACATGCTTAAAACCTATTGAAGTCAAACAGATATTTAAATACAGATGTCGGAAATATGTTTATGGGTGTTGTTGAATAAGGGCCTTAAATGCATTAACAGTTTGCCACTTGATGTTACTAGCCAATAATATGTTGCACTTTGGCTCTGTTAAAAATAACAATGAAATAGTTGTTCTGTATTTTCCTGCCATAACTGCATGATACTGTGTTGTGATTCTGCCCAATTTCGCAAGCCAGGTAACACCACATACATCTTGGAAGCCTCCCGCTGGTCTCCTGGTGTACTTAAGTAAGTGGGCCTAAGAGCATTTAGGATGAAAAAGGGTACACGTTAGAATTTCTGAGAGATGGGAAATTTGAAAAAGAAAGCTTTTGGGAGCTACAA
Source organism: Phoebastria nigripes (assembly GCA_035582835.1). Classification (NCBI taxonomy): domain Eukaryota; kingdom Metazoa; phylum Chordata; class Aves; order Procellariiformes; family Diomedeidae; genus Phoebastria; species Phoebastria nigripes. The sequence goes on from JAYKAV010000001.1 coordinate 6,378,344, forward strand.
CTAGACCAGTTGTTTTTTAGAGATTGTCTGTAGGAAGGTAAACCCAGGAAAATGTTTTGAAAGAACTAGAGCACCTTTAAAAACCGGAAACTGATCATGAGAATCTGCTTTTTGAAGCTGCCGATTCAGGGATGGATCCCAGGGTCCCCATTTCCTGCAACTCCAATGGTCTTGAATGAGGAGCCTAGAAGCCAGCTTGGCATCTGGAGATCTATTTCATGTATCTCTATTACTGCAAGAAAGAGGGGAAAAAAAAAAATCAATGTGGGAGTGAAAACAAGCTAAGCCAAAGAGAACAAAAATTAAAACTCTCTGGCTACTCAATAGTTCCTTGCCCATTCTGGCCTTCTGGATCATACTTCTGCCTAATGGGAAGGCTGACCTTTTTCAGCTCTTCAATGGGCTTCTCTGTAGGGTTGAGTACAAGGAATCTGACACATCTTCACAGGCAGATTTAGCTGTCCTCCCACTCTTCTCCTTAGTGTCAATGCCTTCCAGCATAGGTGGCTGAATGAGAGTCATTTTGATACTTGAGCCTGAATACGTATACTTCGTAGACTAAATCCAACTTTAAACTTCAGTCCAAATATACTAGCAGAGAAGTGCCTCAATCGTAGGTACCTGTCCCACTCAGCCATCTCTTCTCTGGGGAGAGCAACTTGGGGGAGTTGCATTAACACAAGATAGTGCTAGGGAATCCCCTGCAGAGACTAAATTCAAACTAGCGCTGGAATCTATTGAACTGCCCTGTAAGTACCGACAGCCTTGGTGACTGGCCGGAGACATGTGGATTGTTTAAGCAAATTCCATCCCTCATCAATTTCAAAGCAGAAAATCTGACAAAATATGTTTTGAGTATTAATATAATTGGCAAAAKCTTCTGGTAGTGGCACTGTATAGTCATTTATACCTTTGTAAAGAAGATTGGAAAAGCTGCCCTTCTGATTTGYACTGGATTTTACACCCTTTTTACTCAGGAGTAGATGGCAAAATGTTCAGTGCAAGGGTGATTTGAATCCAACTGTATGATACACAAAAAATGTGTAAATAGTTTTAGAAAGACAACATTAAAAAACACTTTGTGGAGCAACCTAGATGTTTTGTTGCAAGAGCCACTCTTAGAAGTTGAAGCCCGTGATTTACAGCATCGTCCTAGACAGATAACAGGGACTTCCCTTCCAGATGCTCGTGTAGGGCAGATCCTCTCCTGGGGGAGAGTTTACCCACAGCACCCAGCTAAAAGTAGTTTACTTCTTTGTTAGGTAAATAGCTAGAAGTAAAAAATAGAAAAGAGTTTGCCAAAATACAGCGGGGCACAAGCATCACAAAGTCACTGTATTGACTTATTGACATTATTGCAAAAGGAACTTCCAACAACCCCTAGCCTGATGTCGTCAACAGGAAAGGCCCATGTACCGTGAGAGAGATAACACTGGGTAAGCATTTCTTTAAGCAAAAACGTTGTTCACGCTCAATGAATTCTGAACTACTGTAAGGGAATAAAAGAAACAAACAAAAAAAAAGAAACAACAAAAGAGGAGGTGGAAAATATTGAAAAGAGAATGAGGGGGAAAAGTGGTTTCTGTCTGTTTTGTCCTACAGGCAGAAGTGCCAGGACAAATCAGCAGGTCTTCAGGTGAATTTTCTAGTTACAGTAGATGAAGCATTTCGTAGGCCACTTTGACGGATTGTTAACGTTAGTTGGGCTGAGTGTGATTAATTCGGCTGCTCTGTCAGTGACAGGGAGGAAAAGGTTCTGCTAAAACTGAGCAGAGGTGACTCTACTAGAATTCGTTAGAGGCACAGAGCAAAGCGCGGGTGCGGGGCTCGGAGCAGGGGAAGCACAAGGCAGAGTCATGTCAGCTTCCCAGCTGTGGTCTTCTGGATCAAAGGAAAGATGCTGCTGATTTGAAATGAAAAGTTGGGGGTTTCCCTAATGTGAACTGGCATAGGGAGCGATTGATATGGGGTTGTCCTTCCCCCCTTCAGGCAGGGGAAAAAATGGATCCGGATGTGAGCAAATAGTACAAAGAGAAGGCAGAGCTGCTAAGCTACATATTTTTATGCAATTTTCAAATGTGTGAGCTGTCAGGTTTAAAAAATAATAATAATACAGGGTCATTCCTTGGCCTGCTAACAGATGTGTCCAACATTTGGATCCTAGCGCAAGGATTTTGCCTTAACCAAAATGAATACATCTAATACATTGACAGTAAATCTCTCAGCACCGTTAAAATATAACTCAACTAATAAATGAGAAAGAGAAGACATCTGAGAAACTGCAAGTGTCTGCTTAAAATATATAGAGTTAATATCAGCAAACGGTGAGTGAAGTCAAAGCAATCTGAACGTTCCTGCCTCTCATTCAGCTCCGCAGAAACCGGACCCAAAGGCAGATTCGCATCTTGTGTTAACACAGCGCACAGCAGTAAAGCTCCATTGATTTCAGTCTAGTTATTACTGATTTTCAGCCATTTAAGGGAGAAAAACAGAAGGTCTCTCTGCTCTGTGTGTTCGTGTGGCAAAGGCAGCAAAGCGCACTCCCCCTGTCTCTAGTCACTCCAGAGCTAGAGACAACATAACCTATGATACTTTTCCACTGAACAGAACAGTTGCTACTAACACCAACATGCAAGTGTAAAGGGAGGTCACCTAATCTTTTCAGACAGAAGCAAAGCGGGGAGATGCACAATTAGCTGTGAGGTGCTGGGAATAGCTGTGCAGAGGATAAAGCTCTAGGGTCACAGTAGAAATAAAGTTATTTGCGTTATTCTAATAGTACAAAGGATGTACACCTCAAAGCACAGAAATAAAAATATATTGTAGTACTATTGACTAACAGTTTTGTGCAGAAATGTAGCTGCAGGTTTTATTTGCATCTTTTCTGGCTAGCTGATTTGTTTGAGAACTGAAATAATTATTCTATATTATTCTCAGTATATAATTCTATGACACAAACATCTCTAACTTGCTAGAAATTTTTTATTTTGAAGATAACAGTGGGACATGAACATATAGAAGAATAACATTGTGCTTAAAATTAAGAAAACAATCTTTAAAATCACAAGGTTTTAAGCTGTGGAACTCGTTTTGCCTGCTCTTCCATGATCTTCCATTTCCCTTTGAAACTGGTCAGCCTCCTTCTGCATCCTTTAATAAGATTTGGACTGGGACACAGAGCACAGGAATTTGGAAATACGGGTTTTTTTCAGGACTTGAGAGGGATCCATCATGTTTACACTTTCCCATCCTCAGGAACAACCAGATGTGTTTAATTCCCATTCCTTGCTGGGTTTAGCTACAGTGACTGAAGAGATAACTTCCAACAGAATAACCTTGAAGATAAGGGGGGGCAGACAGCTGGGGCAGTAACCTTTTGCAACCCCATGATTAATCCAATATGGTTATGAATCAGAGCTTTTGGTCATCAGATCTTGGTTGTTCAGCATCTTTCTGTAATCCAGAATTACTGCTGCCCATTCACCTGTGCTATAGAAACTGCAGCCTCAAGTAGAGGAATGGGTGGACAGTAAACTACTGCAGCTAAAACGATGGAGAGTTCAAAATTTTCTAGTTTTCATTGTTGAGTAAAAAACCATAATGGTTATTGAAGCAGGGAGCTTAGGAATTTGTGAAACAGAATGAGATCATTATAGTCCTAATTGAGCAAAGCAAATAAAAACATGCTCAGCTCTAAGCACTTGAATAATCCCGATCCTTCTGCCCAGAATCTAACGAAGGACGTAAGACTATGCTTAATGTTCAACATGTGAGAAGTTGACTTCTCAGGGTCTTGAGCATATGCTTAATTTTTTTACTGAGTTAGGGCCATATGAATGAAAATGACATTTGTAGTTAGTGTCTAGGCTAAATCAAGCCACATGCCTCAGGGTACAAAATAGCTATCAGATGGAGACGGTAGTATAGTGTTCTCGCTATAGAATACTCACCAGAGAATTACTTTTCACAGGTAAGTTCATAGCAGTTAATTTGGAAATCAGGCTATTAGGCTAATTTATTTAAGGGCTTATTCTTTATTATGAGGTTTTAAAGCTCCTTGCATGGCTGCAATGACTGAAGACTTTACCAAATAATGGGCAACAAATAATTTCTTCAATTAACTTTTCTTATTTTTCCTGTTCCCAAATTCTCCGAGAATAGATCACAACTTTTGGCAGTCTAATGATTACTTGAAATCATTTGTGAATTTTTGCAGCAAATAGTTCTCGATGTGCAAGTCTGTCAGCCAATGGCAGCAAACATTCCACTGCATGGGTTATGTGGTGTAGCTGAGCCAGTCAATCAGAACAGGAGTAGCGCTCTCTGCCTTTGGTCACATATGACTTAAATTCATTTTCTAATGAGCAATTTCCTGAGTTGCCCTAAATTTATAATGTGTGAAGGAAAGGGAGATTTTTTCCCTTTGATAACACCAAAAATTTGGTAGAATTTGTTTTACTTAATTTGGCTCAAACTTTTATTATAGCATGTCCTAGCTTTTGATAAACACTTTTGTTGCTCCTTATGACCTTTGACTATGTCCTGGTAGTTATATAGAGCCTAATTCTAGTTAAAATAAAAATAGGTGTCGTCTTACTGGATATGATTATGTTTACCTGGCTAAACCAATTTATTGCTATTTGCTTCATGATCAATATCAGCTAATAAAACACCAATATCCTTTTGAAGCGCACTCAGGGAAGGCAAAAGCATCTTGGTAAGACTGACATATTACCTCTTCTATGTTGAATTAACAGGCAAAACCGAAACAGAATAAAATAAAATAAAATAGCTCCTTAAAGAAATGAGCTTACTACTGGCCTAAATGCTGGTTTAAGTGGAAATTGTTCTAAGTTCCTAATATTTGTTTGAGATCTGAGGAGAATGTAGATGTGGACAGAATTGAGAAATATTTACTACATTGACATCATGCCAATAAGACTTTTTAAAAAAAATATTTTAGATTGTATTTCTAAGTACTATATGGAAGTGTATTTCTATTTATTCCTCTCTCTTACTTTTCTATAGGGGCCCAAAGGCATGGAGATGTAGCTCGCAGTTATTCAGTCATGGTGCCAAAATTAAGAATCCAGCATTTCCTCTTTCTTCCACTTATTTGTTCTCTGTTCCATGCATTACCCTGCTTTGAGCTTGCGTGCCCGTCTGTGTAGCCATGCGGTAATCTGACTTGAGGAACTGGTTTGCCTGAAAAAGCCATAAAATAGAAGAGCTTGGGTTTAGTTTCTTTTTTGAGGGATCAGTTCCCCGATCCCATTCACCTTGCAGTTATAAACAGACATGGCACAAAGAAGAGGCAGTGGACTACGTCTGTATAAGCTGTTACTGTGAAACCACAGCCATAGGAAAAATGGCTATAAAAAGATAATAATTTTTTAAACTAAGTTAAAGCAGTTTTCCTAGCTAGCTTGCTAGCTCTTCAGCTGGTGTAAATTAATGCAAACCCACGAGTACTCGTATATTATGCCACTGAGGTTTTGACTCAAAAACTGRTACGTGCTGTGGATCTTCCATGGTTAGATGCGAGTGCTGCCTCTGATTAAGATCATGGGAGTTTCCCTCCCTAATAGGAGAAATACCCTATACCTAGCCATGCAGAACCGTTCATRATAGCCTTGAGAGCTACAGCATTAGCTGCAGAGAAGCTATCACTGGTTATGGTGAATCTTGGTTTCCTCAGCCTTAGATACTCTTTGTTTTAGTGAGGTATTTTGCAGACAGAAAAAAGAAACAGCATATTAAGGTTAGTCATAAGTCTGTAAATACAGAGATTCCAAACTTTTACGAAACCCAGCGCACCTTCTGGTTTCCTCATATATTGTGCAACTGCAGCTCTAAAACTTACCTAATGCAAATAAGAATCTGTCTTCTCCAGAAGCAAAGAAATTGCACCTAATTATCAGTTTACACTCAGAGTGACTAGAATAGCAGAACTGTAGCAATAGAGTATCCTACCCTAAAGTTACCTCTGTGGGGGCTGCCTATTTGTCTCTTGGGAGATGAAGACTCAATTCATTAAATGGCACTGGCTTTGGAAAAAAGCAATCAATGACCTATTCTCTTGGTCAGACAGCATTCCTGGTGTGTCAGGGGAGGAAGCAAAATGGAAAGGAAGACAACAGGACTGGGGACAGGAGCAGAGTCCCAGTCACGTTCTGCTCTGTTTTGCGAATCTCTAAAACTGGACTAACTCTGTTACTATCAGTGGGATGAGTAACTCCAGATTAACATCTTTATATCTAGGAGCTGATTATTGACCATAATCCGCATATAACAACCATTTCACAAATAGATGTGACTAGTTTGCTAATAAAAGACATCGTTCTGTTGAGGCCAATTTACAAGTTTGGGGAACTGTACCAGCTAGCAGCAGCTGAGAGTCTTGTGCAGAGTCTTTGGTGAGTTGCGGGTGGGCCTGGTTTTTGCAGTTAGGAAAATAATACAGGTATTTCCTCAACATAAGCTATCTCTGAAACATAAAACAATAGTTGCCTACAATGCTCTTTTTCCATATTAACAGAATTCACTGTTTGTACTTTATTGTGTCCATAAGGTAATGACCAGTACTGTGTGTTTTATTACCCAGGCTATTTGGGCAGTGCCTTTAAATGCTTGCTTTGGTTTGATAACACAACATTTCATTAACATATCAGGATCGAACTGTTGTCTGTGTCTGTGGAAATGTATCCGGCTCACCCCAGAGGTTTTGAGAATTTGGCCACTCCCCTTTAGTCATTATAGAAAGAGACCTGCCAAGATGAGAAATTACACCAGGAGGGTTGAATATTAGGATTAATTGTCTTGAACCAGTGCAGTGGAGCAGGTAGGCAAGTCAAATCGAGGTGGGGATAATGAGGGCCAATAGGCAGCCTTTATTGTCTTCTTTCATAAAGAAAAGTATTTAAAAGAAACTATTTCCCATCTTTCAGCACAACTAAAATTGGAATTTAAAGCTTCTGCATTTTCAGCAATGGGAAAATTACAGTGTTCAATAAAGAGAGGATTTCTTTTTAAATGGGAGAAACCTGGTTGAACAAAGATCATCTGTGGGCCATTAGCTATTTCTTTCTTCGATGGTAGCTTAGCACCAGCTTTTCCCTGAAGCTGATAGGATTGGTCTAACCTTTTAGACCTTTGATATTGATCTTTAGCCTTTTCAATTGGACATTTTTACTGTGCTTAAACTGTACCTCCTGGTTGCTTCAAACACTTAATTGTGCTGAAAAGTAGTAATTCATTAAAGCTAATGGTGAAGTGGGCTAAAGAGGGGAAGGTAATATAAACTGTAACAACAATGACTATCAGTTAATAAAGRGGAACGCACTGGGTCCTTCCAAAGACTGAAGATTTTTGTTTAAAAGTGTGAATTGGAATTATCAAGGTGTAATGCTCATCTACTTATTATCCTTACTGCCTTCTGCCATTGCTGAAGACTCACCAGACAGTGCTGCAGAGTTTCAGTATCTCTGAAATGGGTAAAGGTCCCAAACCTCTCCCTTTCTATAGCAGCTTCACTGTGCCCCCATTTCAAAAGATCCCCATTGCTTTCTAAAACTTAGAGAGACCTTCAAACAGTCCTTTGTTTTGGCTTTAATCCTTTAACCAGCTGTTTGTTCAGTTCCAACACGGTTCCAGCAGACTGCTTTGTGTTTCCTTGTCGAGTTTATGTTTCATCACAGAAATATCACAGGCCTTTGAAAATAGAAGACATCCATTCTTGTGAGATATTGGTTCAAGGTAGCGAACAATCAGTTCAGATTAACTTTTCAGGAAATTCCCACCTTTCAGAGCCAAAGTCTTGTGAGAGGAATTTCCAAGATTAGTGAAATCAAAGTATCAAAATGAAATTCCATGGCCTTGGCACACTGTTTCTTCTCTGTTCAAGGAAATGAATTCTGACAAATAATAGGATTTTCTCCTTAGGAACAACTTAGAATCCAGATTTGGCTCAGAGTCCGGATAAATATTCTTCCACTCTTATAGAGTCACTAATATGGATGAGGATATCTATTTTGCATGCAAAATTTTAATCAGTAAATTCCAAAAAAGATTCTTTGCCAATACCTTGGATAGATTCCAGGATGCCTTGGAAGGTATTGTAGCTCCTGTTTTCCATGTACACACATACTTATAAAAGAAGTCTGATGAACTTTAGGAAAGTCTCTATTTTGACCCTATCAACCAAAATACTCGGTGAATGCATTTGGCTTAGCATTATGGGTAACTTTCATGATCTAAATCTGCTATCCATGATGACAGAAAGCACTATTTTTTTCCTTTTTTTTCAAGATTTATAGATTCTATCCACAAAGCACCTTTGTATCACTGTACTCGAATTCTACTATCCAAAATGAAATTTTTATGTACCATCTATCACTGTGAGCTGAGTGCAATGAATAGAAAAGGCAGCTCTCTATCTTACCAATAATGAAAGAGTACTTCACTTCCCAGAAGAAATAAAGTGGGAGACTACATACCTATTTCTCCTGGAAACCACTCCAGGATTTCACAAAGGATGTATATCAACATATTCACCTTGGATCAACCAAATACCCTTCAGCTCTGTATCTGCTAATTTTCCTGATCAAGCTCCTTTTAATGTACCTGCGTTTTGATGTCCCAGTTCTTATGATGTTCAGAACAGATTTGTATACACTTCAGTGAAGGAAGAGTTGAAGCCACTTTGAAATTCTGGCCTATTGTTATTATTGTGTTTCACATACATTTAATTTAAAGTCTTTTACTTTACAAAGAGAGTGAAGTATTATTCAGAACTTTTGTTAGCAAGGCTCTGTAAATCCTATTTCTTTTCCTAAGTTTGGCAATACTTTTAATTTCTGTCTTGTGCCCGTTTAAATATATTTCCCATGGCTCTATGTGGACCGTAAAAACTTGTGCATAATACAATAGTTGTCTTTACAAAAAGTGAATTAGAACTGACTATGAAAAAAATCTGTAAACATGCAACCATTCCCAATAGCAGGCATAATTAATAGCAACTGTAATGTAGTGTAATGGTGTAAGTCAAAAATAATGCTACCACCATTAAATACACATATGTTAACAAGATCACAAGGAATGAAAAAACATTCGCATTTCAGACATCCATTAGTCTCTCAGCTTTGCCGTCTACAAAGGGCCTGTACTAGTGATCTTATGCTAATACAGTGTGTACTACTTGGAAGGCAATACAGGGGAATGCAAAACAGAGCATGAATTGCTGCAAAGATGGAATCAAGTTTTTGCACTACATAAATTCACTGCGAAGATCTGCAGTACATTAGGATATAATTTGTCTAAAGCTTCAAAAATAAGTGCATATTGCAAGGCAGCTTTACATCAGAGGAAAGGTGGCTTTGTTTTTCCATGAATTACTGGAAAAAAAAGAAAAAATAAGRGACCAGTTTACATATATTCTGTAGAGTATTGGATAATACTGTTTATCCATGCTTTCCAGGGCAACTGAATGTAGCACGTACACAACTCAGTGCASATAACAAAACTCCTTAATATCAGTGGCAAAGCATCTAGGCAGTGGTTTTTTCCTCTGTTGTCTCACAGATAAGACTATTGAATAACTCCTACATGCGAAAGAGTACTTTTGTTAATCTCAATGAGGTGCAGGTTATTTACTCCACAGAGTATCCTTCCTGCAGCTGCCAAGGGTTTGCGTTGCCTGTTCTCTGAAGGGACACTGACGACAGGGTAACGCCACCTGTGTAACTCGGTATCAGCCCCGTGATTTAGCTTTTCCTTTCAAAGATGCAGGGGTACTCGAAAGAAGTAAAAATGGGGCTTTGTAACATGACCCATTTTTGAGAAATAGCAAGAACAAACTCTTTACCAGGCCAGGCGGCAGAGACTTTGAGCAGATGCTTAGTATTCTAGGAAATACCGTTCTTTTTATAAGCAAACTATATTTGTGTGAATTCTGTGGTATTGCTAATTGTCTATCTAGTGTACTTTAAATTCTGGGAAAAAAGGTATTTCATCATAATTTCATCTAAACCACAAGGAGTGGTGACAACAACTTGGTTGAAATATTTTCAAAAACATCTATAGGTCTGAGGGTTTTTAAATTTCCTGTGACTTTTTTTTTTTACTCTATGTACCCCATAGAGTAGTACATCGCGAGTGACATTCAGTGGGGATCATTGGTTGTCTAAGAGAGGCGGGTAGTTCCTCTGCATACGGATTTAGTATTTAAACATGGATTTAAGAAAGTTGGATTATTTTATTTCAAGTTCACACAACTTCTTTTCTCCTTAACACTTACATGCTGTGACAGAAACACCGCCTGCCTTTGACTGGGTATGGTCCCCTGTGGTTTATCTTTATTCAACAGTTTATACAAAGTAACTTTTTAGCTTTAGGAGACCTTCAAAGTTTCTTCTCTAGGCATTGGGGTCTCTGAAGCATCTAAGACTGCAAAAGGAGATATTTCAGCCATCTAAGATATGCCCTAGGTTTATACGTATCTTAAAAAAAAAAAAGAAAAACTATAAAAGATTAGTCATAAAAATGGTCTAATTGGCCAGAAGTCTCTCCAGTGGCAGGGTGTTTTATTAACTGGAAGAGACATCACAGACAGTATGCTGAGATAAATCTGACCCGACTTCTGCTAATGTTTTCTAAGAATGGAATAGCAGGCTGTGAGGGAATAATTTTGCTGGATTTTTCTTCACAGAAAGCGAGGGTTGATTTTTTTGCTTCCCCCTCACCTCCCCCCCTGAAATCTTTTGTGAATTAATTTTCTATTTCCTGTGATCAGGGTTTTTCTCATACCTCATTCATACCAAACATTGCATTGAAAAATGTCAAAGATTAGGACAAAGGACGAAAGAACTATGCACCTCCCATCTGGGCAGCATAAGTAATGACAGGGTCAAGATTGAGGTCCATGAATCCCTCCGTTACCTCACTCTCCCACTTTCTATTTCATTTTTAAGGATGCCCTGAAATGTGAAGACTTCTTTTAATGCCTTATGAGAGTTACTGTGAGAAAGGTGATCAAAAGGACTCTGCTGGCTTGGGTGCCCTTTATCTCCGAGGAAGGTGATGCACAGCATCTGGAGATGATGGAACGCATGATTAACATTACCACAGAGAATGATTAATATCTTCTTAAAGCACCTACTTCCAGATTATCCATCATTTCATTAGAGTGAAAAAAAAGTTCTTTTTGAAAGGGGGCTGTGCCCCTGAACCATGAATAACTAACCCACCTCTTGACATGTTTACTAATTGAGTAGCAGAGTATGCTTAATATTATGTTGAACAAATAGTGGTGCCCCCTCTTTATGCAGAAACAAAAAGGTAGGAAAGGAACAAAGTGAATTTGAGACAGTAGTTTAATAAAGCAGTTAAATTATTTTCTTTTCATGGAAAGTGTCTTTAAATATGTTAACTAGCTTTATTTTACTTTCCTTTTTTTTCTTAAAACACCCTGTGTATGTCAGGCTAGGCTTTTTTTTTAAAAAGGAATATTATAGTTTTCTGGATTACATAACATTTCAAAAAGCGTATCTTTCTCCAAATTCTCTGGGAGAGCAATGCTGTCCCTGTAGTATTGGAAGTGGGTCCTCGGGGGTATGTGAGCTCTTACATTAACTCTCCGTGTTACAGTCAGGGACCAATCCTGCAAACACAGTGAGGAAGAGGCTTTGTGCCTGTGCTGACTGATCTGGTGCGGGTTACGCTGAGTTTACCAGGGATCGGTAGCTGGTGATTCTTGAATCTAATTGAAGAGATGAGCAAGCCGCTGGCCAATTTGTAGAAGGAAAAACAACTACTTTCCTTCTGTCAGCCATCCTCCTTTTTACAAACGCCTGCATTCTTTTTGTTTTTGTTAATGGCACTGAACAGCTCTAAAGTTCAGATCAATATAGTGCTACCTTAGTGCCTTGCTCACATATATAATATCTTCTTATATTAATCCTGTTTCCAGGGAAGTGTGACAGGCAGTGGTGATGCAGAATACTAAACTGGTGATTATTAATCACTGTCTTTCAGATCAATAATCCACTGGAACTTTTCCTTTCCCCCATCGTATTTTTTTGTCATTTTAAGTTAAACAGAAGTATTTATGTGTATACTGCTCGCGTTGTGTTTGTGTGTTTAATAACATGTGTGTCCTTCCGTTCAGCATCAGCCTAGTGTCTGCAGCTTTTGCAGCACCTTCTTGCTGATAGGAGACTGATTGCCCGAGGCATTCATCCCCACCCAAGGCTTTCAGGGGGGACCCTGAGACGTTCATTGTGGATGCAAGACGGTAGATAATATGGCATTGCTGGTAATATATTGCTTGCTTGGTATTGTTGCCTGCAAACCAACAAAGGCAGGGATCACTGCCCTAAGAAATAAAGCCATCCGTAGCCCTCTGCCTTTGTTTGATTTCAGGAGCATTAGTTACATTATAGTGTGTTCAGATTCTAATGTTGGGAATTTGAGCTCTGGACAGTCTCCTGTGAGTGCTGTGACAACAGAAGCATGAAAGGATGTTTTCTGAGAATTTTGGAGGATTCCTTGAAAACGATACAGTGTGAAAACCCCACTTGACGCACTCCTGACTTTTTCAGGAAATTGCAGTTGGCTGCAGGAAAAAAATGATGCTTTCTTAGTTTATTTTCTATGTTTCTCGGTTTTCCACCTGCTTTTTTGTGACGTACAGGCTTTTCAGGGGGGCAGGCTAAGAGAGAAGAACGGCTCCTTGAAAGCCACCTCTGGCATGACTATTACAAGAGACAATGAACTCGAACATGCTTCTCTCCCTTTTTTCCTCCAAAGATCACGAACTCGGAACTCAGTTGTGCATGCATGAAAGTTCTATAAACATTACTTAAACAGCAGCCAAAAGACCTTTGCCAGCTCTGGCCTACTTCTCCCCTTGTTGGGGCTCAGCACTCCCACTCAGTTGACTACTTGTCCTACTCTTTGCCCTCTCTGCTCTGCTGCAGTCGTCCTGGAATTTTCCTCTATGCAACTGCTGTCCAAACCAGCTGCACCCACTACATCTTCAGCAGTGGACCGAGGAGGGTATTAATCATATTTTTGAGGAGGACACTCTGCTATTTATCTCCCTGACACCTCCAGCGTTTGGGAGCCCACTGCTGCACACAGCCCATTGACTAGTGATATTACACATTACCGTGCTCCATTGCCTCTCCCTGCCCTCTTCATTGAGTGGCTGTTCAACAGTGGAGTTGTGTTTGTTCAATCAGACATAATTTATACCTTTTTTGTTCCTTCTGGAGAGCTCTTGCTAATTTTAAGTCTAAGCACTGTGTTTTCCATGTAATTCTAGTTCCGACGTCACTGGAACTGAAGATGGTCAAATAGATCCGATTCCAGACTTGTTCAAACTTGTTGGTTTTAAATCACCAAATAGAGGATTTAAAAACAAAGTGTCAAGGGAGATCATCTCATACTTACTTTAAAGGTCCGAGTTTTATTGCATGTCTAAGAATATATATGTCTTCTATCTCTGAAGGGAATACCTGCAACAGCACAATGTACTGTGATCCCCTGGCTATTGTCCAACATGCAAAGTCTGCAAAGGACAAGAGATTAATAATTCAGTTAATTTATAGCAAGTGGTTTTTTGTTTTCATTTTTTAAAAGAAATTTATAGGTAGAGGAGTGGGTAAGGGAAGAAAGCTATTGTAAGACTAAATGACTAATCATTCATCCTGGAGTTTGTTACCCTTTCAGATTCATCAAACTGTGTAATGAGAGCAGCTAGCTTAAGATCTGCCTAATTTTACACTGTTTAGACAACGTAAAGAAACAGAAAGTGTTCTGCTCTGAGATCTGTGGGGAAAAGGATTATTCATTACAGAACGTGGGGATTATTTCACATAGGAGAGCCTAAAATAAACTCTAAATTCCTTTGTTTGGGGGAAAAAGAAAAANAAAAAAAAAAAAGAAAAACTATAAAAGATTAGTCATAAAAATGGTCTAATTGGCCAGAAGTCTCTCCAGTGGCAGGGTGTTTTATTAACTGGAAGAGACATCACAGACAGTATGCTGAGATAAATCTGACCCGACTTCTGCTAATGTTTTCTAAGAATGGAATAGCAGGCTGTGAGGGAATAATTTTGCTGGATTTTTCTTCACAGAAAGCGAGGGTTGATTTTTTTGCTTCCCCCTCACCTCCCCCCCTGAAATCTTTTGTGAATTAATTTTCTATTTCCTGTGATCAGGGTTTTTCTCATACCTCATTCATACCAAACATTGCATTGAAAAATGTCAAAGATTAGGACAAAGGACGAAAGAACTATGCACCTCCCATCTGGGCAGCATAAGTAATGACAGGGTCAAGATTGAGGTCCATGAATCCCTCCGTTACCTCACTCTCCCACTTTCTATTTCATTTTTAAGGATGCCCTGAAATGTGAAGACTTCTTTTAATGCCTTATGAGAGTTACTGTGAGAAAGGTGATCAAAAGGACTCTGCTGGCTTGGGTGCCCTTTATCTCCGAGGAAGGTGATGCACAGCATCTGGAGATGATGGAACGCATGATTAACATTACCACAGAGAATGATTAATATCTTCTTAAAGCACCTACTTCCAGATTATCCATCATTTCATTAGAGTGAAAAAAAAGTTCTTTTTGAAAGGGGGCTGTGCCCCTGAACCATGAATAACTAACCCACCTCTTGACATGTTTACTAATTGAGTAGCAGAGTATGCTTAATATTATGTTGAACAAATAGTGGTGCCCCCTCTTTATGCAGAAACAAAAAGGTAGGAAAGGAACAAAGTGAATTTGAGACAGTAGTTTAATAAAGCAGTTAAATTATTTTCTTTTCATGGAAAGTGTCTTTAAATATGTTAACTAGCTTTATTTTACTTTCCTTTTTTTTCTTAAAACACCCTGTGTATGTCAGGCTAGGCTTTTTTTTTAAAAAGGAATATTATAGTTTTCTGGATTACATAACATTTCAAAAAGCGTATCTTTCTCCAAATTCTCTGGGAGAGCAATGCTGTCCCTGTAGTATTGGAAGTGGGTCCTCGGGGGTATGTGAGCTCTTACATTAACTCTCCGTGTTACAGTCAGGGACCAATCCTGCAAACACAGTGAGGAAGAGGCTTTGTGCCTGTGCTGACTGATCTGGTGCGGGTTACGCTGAGTTTACCAGGGATCGGTAGCTGGTGATTCTTGAATCTAATTGAAGAGATGAGCAAGCCGCTGGCCAATTTGTAGAAGGAAAAACAACTACTTTCCTTCTGTCAGCCATCCTCCTTTTTACAAACGCCTGCATTCTTTTTGTTTTTGTTAATGGCACTGAACAGCTCTAAAGTTCAGATCAATATAGTGCTACCTTAGTGCCTTGCTCACATATATAATATCTTCTTATATTAATCCTGTTTCCAGGGAAGTGTGACAGGCAGTGGTGATGCAGAATACTAAACTGGTGATTATTAATCACTGTCTTTCAGATCAATAATCCACTGGAACTTTTCCTTTCCCCCATCGTATTTTTTTGTCATTTTAAGTTAAACAGAAGTATTTATGTGTATACTGCTCGCGTTGTGTTTGTGTGTTTAATAACATGTGTGTCCTTCCGTTCAGCATCAGCCTAGTGTCTGCAGCTTTTGCAGCACCTTCTTGCTGATAGGAGACTGATTGCCCGAGGCATTCATCCCCACCCAAGGCTTTCAGGGGGGACCCTGAGACGTTCATTGTGGATGCAAGACGGTAGATAATATGGCATTGCTGGTAATATATTGCTTGCTTGGTATTGTTGCCTGCAAACCAACAAAGGCAGGGATCACTGCCCTAAGAAATAAAGCCATCCGTAGCCCTCTGCCTTTGTTTGATTTCAGGAGCATTAGTTACATTATAGTGTGTTCAGATTCTAATGTTGGGAATTTGAGCTCTGGACAGTCTCCTGTGAGTGCTGTGACAACAGAAGCATGAAAGGATGTTTTCTGAGAATTTTGGAGGATTCCTTGAAAACGATACAGTGTGAAAACCCCACTTGACGCACTCCTGACTTTTTCAGGAAATTGCAGTTGGCTGCAGGAAAAAAATGATGCTTTCTTAGTTTATTTTCTATGTTTCTCGGTTTTCCACCTGCTTTTTTGTGACGTACAGGCTTTTCAGGGGGGCAGGCTAAGAGAGAAGAACGGCTCCTTGAAAGCCACCTCTGGCATGACTATTACAAGAGACAATGAACTCGAACATGCTTCTCTCCCTTTTTTCCTCCAAAGATCACGAACTCGGAACTCAGTTGTGCATGCATGAAAGTTCTATAAACATTACTTAAACAGCAGCCAAAAGACCTTTGCCAGCTCTGGCCTACTTCTCCCCTTGTTGGGGCTCAGCACTCCCACTCAGTTGACTACTTGTCCTACTCTTTGCCCTCTCTGCTCTGCTGCAGTCGTCCTGGAATTTTCCTCTATGCAACTGCTGTCCAAACCAGCTGCACCCACTACATCTTCAGCAGTGGACCGAGGAGGGTATTAATCATATTTTTGAGGAGGACACTCTGCTATTTATCTCCCTGACACCTCCAGCGTTTGGGAGCCCACTGCTGCACACAGCCCATTGACTAGTGATATTACACATTACCGTGCTCCATTGCCTCTCCCTGCCCTCTTCATTGAGTGGCTGTTCAACAGTGGAGTTGTGTTTGTTCAATCAGACATAATTTATACCTTTTTTGTTCCTTCTGGAGAGCTCTTGCTAATTTTAAGTCTAAGCACTGTGTTTTCCATGTAATTCTAGTTCCGACGTCACTGGAACTGAAGATGGTCAAATAGATCCGATTCCAGACTTGTTCAAACTTGTTGGTTTTAAATCACCAAATAGAGGATTTAAAAACAAAGTGTCAAGGGAGATCATCTCATACTTACTTTAAAGGTCCGAGTTTTATTGCATGTCTAAGAATATATATGTCTTCTATCTCTGAAGGGAATACCTGCAACAGCACAATGTACTGTGATCCCCTGGCTATTGTCCAACATGCAAAGTCTGCAAAGGACAAGAGATTAATAATTCAGTTAATTTATAGCAAGTGGTTTTTTGTTTTCATTTTTTAAAAGAAATTTATAGGTAGAGGAGTGGGTAAGGGAAGAAAGCTATTGTAAGACTAAATGACTAATCATTCATCCTGGAGTTTGTTACCCTTTCAGATTCATCAAACTGTGTAATGAGAGCAGCTAGCTTAAGATCTGCCTAATTTTACACTGTTTAGACAACGTAAAGAAACAGAAAGTGTTCTGCTCTGAGATCTGTGGGGAAAAGGATTATTCATTACAGAACGTGGGGATTATTTCACATAGGAGAGCCTAAAATAAACTCTAAATTCCTTTGTTTGGGGGAAAAAAAAAAAAAAAAAAAGACATGTTTTAGCTTTTCTTCTCTGGATGAAATTTCTTAGAGATGTAAACTGATGAAGCTTCTGCAGGAGTTAAGCCAATTTAGCCCAGTTAAGGATTTAGCCCATCAGGTCTCAGTAAATGGCCCATGGGATGAACAGATCCCTCTGGAGCCAATCACTGTAGTGTATAATAATACTCTGTATTTCATTGTAGCTTCTGTTCTCTCCACTCCACTGGAACTGCTCTTGCCAAGGTCTCTAGTAACCTCTTCAGGGCCAAATCTCAAGGCCATTATTCCATTCATATGTTCCTTGACATTTTGGCTTCATCTGACAGACCTGATTATAATCTCTGTCTTGAAATCTTGGTTTAAAGACTCTGTCCTGGAACCTGTTCCTCCTGCTAACTTTCTGATTGCTCCTTCAATGACCTTCTTGGGACACTTTTTTTTCATTTTTTTTTTAACTCTTCAGGGCAGTGTCCCCTGAACTCATCTTCATCTGTATCCAAATAGTTTCCATTGTAATAATAATTTTGGCTTTTATCACCTCAGCTACTTTCCTGATGGAGATACTGCTGCACTGGCATGCCTCAGAGCAGCCAAGACTAGACATCTGCTCATCTCTTTGACATCTCATCCCAGATGCTTTATCACCAGGCAAAATTAATGTGGGTAAAATACTTTATTACCATCTTAATCTCATATTCAAACGCGTAACCTGAATACCGTGCTAAATGCACCTTCTTTTTCCCCTTGTACTTTCTTGCTACATCTAGAACTTGCCTCTTCCTCTCCCGTAGCACCTCTCAAGTTCTGCAAATATCCACTTTTTTCCTTGTTTGTAAATCTAAGCTGAGCCGCAACCCCTCCTGAGGTGCAGTTTGTGGAAGAATCTAGGTCAGTGGATGAGGTGGGCATGGAGCAGGCCCATGTGGTTGGCATACAGCCCTGTGGGAGATATGGCATATATGCAATTAAGACAGAATGCTCTGGGAATTGTGCTGCTAGCCTCTAACAAACCTCTACTGAGCATATGCAGATGGTGATTTGCAGAGGATTATAATTTGGCCACATTTTGTTGAATATTCATGAGGACAGTGAACGATACCTCTCTGTCCCTGCATTGGCCTCTACCACATTTTGAGACAGTCCCCCAATGCACATTAGTGGAGTTTCAGTAAAAGAATTCTAAGCCTTTCAAAACAACTGGTGTGATCGTTTGTTCTTCCTGAAGCTTATTCTTAGAAATGGCTGAACTGTTCTGTAGAAGCTTCTCAGTATTTTTTAGCATGAAGCAGTAATAAACCCAACAGTTCAAACAGACATTAAAAAGTTGTAGTCTACTGGAAACAGCCTTCACTGTGGACGTGCTATCACTCTTGCATCTCTTTTCAATATTTCTGCTCTGAATTAATTCTTAAATTTGAAAGTGAGGCAGATACTTGGGGCAAAAGTAATGTGTACTTCCTCACATGAAATCTAATCTTTTTTTCAGCTCAGGTGGAAAGCTGAGCATAGTTAGTCAGAAAATTAAGGCTCAAGGAAACATGTTTGTTGTAAGA
Organism: Phoebastria nigripes; assembly: GCA_035582835.1. Lineage (NCBI taxonomy): Eukaryota > Metazoa > Chordata > Aves > Procellariiformes > Diomedeidae > Phoebastria > Phoebastria nigripes. Next base: position 6,397,254 of record JAYKAV010000001.1, read on the forward strand.
MAGACAAAGAAAAATAAATGAGCTTTGCATTTTAACTGAAGACTTGCATTATGTTTCCTGGTCAACTGTAGGCTTGAAGTCAGATCCCTCTCCTGCTCACTGGAAGCTTTTCTGTTAACTTTAAGGGCAGAAACCTTCATCTTTCTGCACTTCTGTACCCTTGATGAGGTTCATACTGACCTCACAGGTCTGGTATCAGCCTCTCTTGATTAGTGTTCACAAAGCCCAGAGAGATGATTTCATAGGACTGCAAATGTTTTTAATACCTAACTTCAAAGTTGGCCCTGCTTTGAGCCAGGGGTTGGACCAGACGACCCTCCAGCATCCCTTGCAACCTAAATTAGTCTATAATTCTGTGATCAGTGTTCTAAGTGGAAGCAACTCTGATGAAAACACACAGGAGATCCTGAAGATTAAGAACAGGTATGATCCTAGTCTATCACATAGCAAAATAAAACAAGTTCATCTAAACTGTTTGGGGTCACTCAGTTACCCTTCTCAGTGAGGGGCAGTAATGCTTTATAGTCTAAACTCAGTCATTGGATTCTCCGATCCTACCTCAGACCCTACCTGCAGGCCAGGCCAAATAAGACATTGTTTTTTGGACCACAATCTTCCCTAAACAAGAAGAAAATGAGCAGAGTTATCATTATTTCCAGGTCTGCCATGTATGAGTTCTTACTGGTTTTGTACAGAAACTAGAAGAAGGAACTATTTGTTACATTGCAGTTATTTTGTAATAGAGAGTTTCGTAACACCTGATGGCATAAAAGACCAGTCCACAGTTTGAAACTTTCCACTATACTTGGCCTCTGATTCAAAAAGAAAAAAAAAAAAATCAACCCCCAAACCAAAACCCAAAAACACATCTAAAGGCAAAGAAAGCTTTATCATAGCTAAACACAGTTGGATAACATGAAAGGTTTGCAGCTGGGCTGGGTTGGGTTAGCTGTGTAAGACAAGTGATCTTGTGTCGGAAGCAAAGGACAAGACAAGGAACCTCTACAGATGCAGATGATGAACAAATCTCTTGACCTCTAGGCTTATGCTAGCCTATGTGAAATTCAGATCTCAGGACTAAGTAAGAGCTGACTGAGCAGAAGATGGGGCTTGTCTATTACATCCTCACTTTTTAATTAGATCTTCTAGCTGCATGTCCTTTGATCCTGAGCTGTACGTGACAATAAACATATTGACAATGGGGATTACGTCAGGAATAAGTTCGGGCCACTGTCTTTTCCAGCTGAGTGAGGGTGCTTTTTTTCTGTGTAGGAATTTCTCTACGCAAAAAAGTTATTCTGGCATGATCTGAAGAGGTTTTAAATGGAGATAGTTAAGCTGAATAAAAGGCTGTATGGATAATTTTGCTTTGGCATAATGGCAACTTACTCAAAGTTCATTAAATCCATTTCTAATTAACTTTAACTAATTCAAATTAAGCCACTATTACACTGCAATAAACATGTCCACGTAGCTTTGTGAACCAGTCTAACTCTCACTTTAAATTCTCACCTTAAGTTATGTGGATACAGCTTTCTAGCTAGCTGAGCCGAGTATTAGGCTAGAGAGTATGACAGATGACAGCATCCACGAACAATATCAGTGTGCTGCCATCTTTAATTTTCTCCTTTCTTTTTGTGTCTAAATAAGACAGCAACAGGAAAGCCTGTTTATATAGTTGTTTGCTGACAACATGTTGCTCTGCCAGATTCAGCGGTTTTTAAGCATTCTTCACACCAACTTGCTCTTTGTGGAGCATTTTGATGTGTCTCTCTCTCATAACTGGAAAGCATTCACTGCCTTCCCCTGGCTACACCTGTACTAGTAAATTAAACAGGATCACCTGTCATGGTGAGCTGTGAGAACAGTCCTGGACATGTTTTTGCTCGTGCTGCCTGCCACCTTCCAAAACCATTCTGGGGGCATGTAGGAGCGAAGTGATGCAGGGTCCGTCCCTATTCCAGCCCTTGGTGGCCTCAACGGAGGGTGGGAGAGAGCAGGGATGCTTCCGTTGTATCATCCCCTACTTAATGTCACCCTGATGAAGCTCAGAGAGAATATGGGCTAAATCAGCTTGCGGTCAAAGGATTTATAACTGAATAATTAAGCCCAGACTAACTTCAGGGCACTTTCCTGAATGTGAACAAAAGCTTGTGGCTAGCACTATAAATTGAACCCACCCACCTGAAACGCTGCCAGCAAATCTGCCAAAGCCCCTTCCTGTGGAGAGAAACCTTCTCCTGCAGGTCTTGTAAATGAATTAATTATGTGTCTGTTGAAACAGAATAAAGGTTCATCAGTAGTGCTAATATTTGGAATAACAAAGTTGTTAAGTTTGCTGCAATTCAATGTTGCCTGGTGCTGTTGGAGATCACAGCTGTCTCATAACACCCTTGTTTGCTAAGTTCCATGCACAGAAGGACCCGGGTGTGGCTTGGGGATGTGGTGAGGTGGGGTTTTTAGTAATTGTTATTTTAATAAACATTTGGACTAAAAGAATCCATCAGTAGTTTTTGAAAATAACAGCCTTGCTACCAGCGGGTAACCAGAAATGCAGTCTTAAGTAGAGATGAGCTAGTTGGATTTTTTTTTTTCCTTAAAAAAAAAAAAAAAAGGAAAAAAGAAAAATCCCACAAGACTGTTGAACAATTACAGCTTAATTTACAAAAACACTTAAATGTATATTGTCTTGTGAGCCATTTAGTCCTATTGTCTTCTAATGGAAGCTTATTCATGTGCTTAACTCTAAACAGTAGCTTAAAGGCTTCATTGAATCAACCCCTGAGACACTAAGGAGACCTTTTTAAAAGTAACTATTGATAAACACAGGTAAAACTTGAGAAAAAAGCAAAGAGCAACAAATCTGTCAGTATGGATAGCACGCAGAAATTACTTCAGAGTCTGGGCTGTCTAGGACAGCCATTAAGGTGACCACTTGGGAAGATATCAGGATGAGAGGTTCCTTAATAGTACTTATGGTAGGCACAGCATGTAGGGTCTGATCCAGCAGATATTGGAATACTTCATTTCTGGGCACTTCAGTGACAATGATGCCAACAAAAGGAAGATAGTTCAGAAAAGAGAGAAATAAATAGATGAGGAAACTTGAGAGAACAACTTACGAAGAATGAACAAAACGTGAAGTGAGTAATACAGACCTGTTAACTGATGTCTACCACAGACCACAAGTACACCTTGCAGATGCTGGAAGGGTGTAAACACCAAGGTCAAAGGATTACTCAGGGCACCAAAACTCACAGTGACATGAAAAAACCATTAAAAAGGAAAATTGAGGTTCACAGTCAGTGGGGGGTTGTTCTGGAAAATGCATAATGGCCGAATAGATGAAGGACCACAGACATATAGGTAGCTGTGAGGATTCTGGAACAAAGTCCTAAAGGGGCAAGGGAAGTGGAGGAGAGCTGCCTGCCTTGACGAGCAAAGAGGAGGGGGACCAGCAGAAGGACAGAGAAACTTGCTGTGGTGTTTTTTAATAGCTAGACGCACCAACCTGAATCCATCACAGCCCTAATGATTAGATAAAAATCTCCTAGTGTGATCTGTGATACCCTCAAGCAGCTGTTCAAAGGGAGTGTGTTACCATTGCGTAACACACTTAAACCTAGCCTGAGTAATGCGGTATTTACCTGAATTGAGAACGGAGTAGGAGAGATGAAGGTGGTTGTCTCTTCCATACCTCTGCATTGGGACTCTAATAACCAACATGMATCAGTACGTTATTTTCACTAGCTTTTTTATTTTAAATGTTGGTAGCACCTTTCAAGCAGTGACAAATCCCAAGGCCCACCCCTCCTGTAGCTGCAGGTAATATCCTGATGTTCCCTATGTGGTGTTGGCAGGTACTGTATATTTTAGCACATTTTGACAGGCCTCTACAGCATCTTTGAATCAATCAAGTTCTGCTAATCTAATAAAAAATTACCATTAACTTTTAAATAATGGTAAGAAAATTGTAAAAGCAGAATGGTACCAGTCCTGCTGTCTTGGTTTTAGGAAGATACATGCTTTTCTGTCAATCTCTGTATCTTCACAGGAGCTGATTTTCTTAGTCAATCCCCTCTGTGTCTGGGAAGTATTATTATCACTTTGCAAATAAGAAATGAGTGACAGTTTTGTTTTGAGGACATAAAAAGGGGATCTGATGACTCTGGGTGCATGAATATTTTAGCCCTATTTGAGGCCCACCTTGGATCAGATTTGCAGAGATATCAAGTATAGTTCCTCAGCTGTGTTGTTAGTAATGAGTAGTTCTGAAAACAGCAATATTTGAGACTGAACTAATAGGAAATTGATGTTCTCCAAACCGTGTTAAAAAGTGACTTGTCCTGGATCACTTGGGAAACCTGTAGCAGATTTGGGGATCAAACTAAGCTCTTCTAGATCACAAGTACCTATCAGTCCTAGGGAAATTCAGTAACACTCTCTCTTCCAGACGTACACTCATTACCTCAAAGTCCCTGTCACTGCAATTTTATTCGTAGTAGTACGCAACGTTTCATCCTGCCTTGGGCTGCTCTAACTATGCTGCAAATCTGCTGCCAGCTGTAGTGCAGATATATTCAATGTTTCTATGTATCAGGGATAATGAGAATTATTAAATGCCACTTTATTATACAGTCATGGATTTAGCAGGGGAAGGATGGGGAAGCCGTTCACCCCTTTCTCCAGATAGCACCTGCTGCTGCATGGACATGGTATCAATTGGGTGACACTGCACGTGTGCGCATCAACCTGCCTCTGGCCCTTATTAAGCCATAGCAGGATGCTCTCTGCCCTTTTATGCTGAGGCATTTCATGTATAAAACCAGGGTCAGTGTGAGATTCAGATTTGAAATGTCCATATGCAAAAGTTGGGAGAAGGCAGAATTACAGGTTCTGATGGTAATGGAGATATTTCTTCCATCTTAGTGCCCGCATAGCAGTAGTAGCATCAGACAGTAACCCAAAGAGGAATGGATGTGCCATGCTGATGAAGGAATGTAGTTGCAAACCGTCATCTCCTGATTTTTGTGCATGGCAGCCTGTAACCTAATGTTTTCTGGTTGGAGGGCACCCTTTTTCCCTTCTTTTGTTTGCGTTAGAGGCCTGATGGGGTGTCTGCTAAAAGAAAAAGAAAGATTTCCAGTGACTTAAAGAGCTGTTGAATCAAGGCTGTAGTTCGCATATGTATGCATGTGTGTAGAAAATGCAATATGTTGTATATACACACATTATTCGATCACGCATATGCATTTGTATATACTGTTTACATGCATCAATGTTATGCTGTATGTGTTTTTATTATCATGGTTTGTAATCCCACCATCATTCAAAGTCTTACCAAATAGCACTGTGGGCAGCATGCCAGCTTCTTTCACATTCCTGCTAAAGTCACTTGGAATATATCTGAACGTGGCAAAACACATTTGCCAAGTTATGTGCATAAAAACATCCTTTGATCTTTCAGACTCATAAATATGTAATAAAGTACATGATTGCCCTACTGATCTGTCCTACATCAATCTTACGTCTCTCTTTTATTGATTCATCAAAATAAGATACGATCAAGGTACAAAAGAGTTAAAGAAGCTATTTATTTTAATGTTTCCTTGGAGAGCTTGCATGTTATTTTGAGTACAAATTATATATATAATATTTCATGAATGATGTTTGAAGCATTAAAAATCACCTCTGCACTTCAAGTTAACACAAAACTCTGGCAGTCAGCCATCTTTTATTTGCTTTTTTTCTTTTCTTTCTTTTTTTAAAGGAACATTGCAAGATGTGGTGTCATTTTTCTATGGCCATACTTCAGGTTTTTTTCCTTCTATTTTTAAATCATGTACTCAACTGGTATTGTAATCCAACTTTGAAATGTTCAGGAAGTCATACTTTGCAATAGATTTAGTATATGGGCTGTTTGGATTGGGTAGTGAGTCTTGTCCAAAACCCAGGATTATCCTAATTTGTACTGAGGGTAAAATGAGAGCTGTGAAGGCCCAGGGAGGTATTGTAGGAGTAGTAACAGAGGTAGAAACTTGTCCTGAAAATATACATGACAGCAAGCCTTACCTCTGCCTTGTGGTTTCTGAGACATCTTTAAATGACACAGTTCAGACTTTGGTTCTATCAGGTGTAAAGCCGCTGAAGCTGATAAAAGTGAAATGTATTTGGAAAGAGGAAACATGATGCAAACCATAAATAGAGTGAGTTACATAGTGGGTAATAAAATCTACATTTTGTTTCACAAGGGAGAAATCAGGTGGAGTCCTTAAGTGTTTGAGCTGTTATTCTTGCTTGCTGGGAGAAGAATGCACTTTTCCCCATGATGCCGCATCTACTGAGTTAAAGGACCGTCTGAGTTTGCTTTGACATATTTAGTGCATCCAACAGAGGCTGGTTTATGTCAGCCAACGCATTTTTCACAACCACTTTATGGCGCTTACTCTTTGGCAGTGTAAAAGCATCCAGTTCTGAAAATGTACTGATAATGAATGAAATAATTTCTGAGCAAGACCTGCCAACCAGGTAGCAGGCAGTGAACTTCAACACACTTCTCTCAAGCTGTAAAATATGGAAAAAAGTGACAYGAGTGCAGAGGAGTTCACCTCTTTGTCAGGTTCTCTCTTGGCCTGCTATATGAGTTGTAGAGTCTGGGAAAGTGGAATCATTTTTATGCAGTTCTTGTCATGAATCCACCAGCAGTAACAGGCAGAAAAGACACAGATTATTGGGTGATTTTATGATAATCAGGACGCTTAGCTGACTTGGAGACTGAGAGAGAAAAAAGAGGTGCCAAGTGCTTTGTGATGTTTGGCATCTCCCCTTTGAGGGTCATCACACGTAGAAAACATTAATTAAGTTTCAAGTCACCCCACAATAGAAAATGTTGTTACCCTTTTCTCTCACCAGTGAGAACTGAGCCCAAGTGGCGTAATCGACAGTATGGAGCGAACCACTGGCTGAGCTGGAAAAATTACTCAGACTCCTGACTCTCAGTTCTGCGGTTTAGCCAGCAGAAGGCATTGGCTTTTCCTCACTTCCAGTCAGCAGCAGATTATGGCTTCACATTACGCTAGAAAATGCTGTCAGTATAATAACCTTTGGAGATAGCAAGCCATATGCTGATTGCAGTGACGTGGATACAACAAGAGAAGTAGTTTTGCACTAAGGAGGGAGAGCATGGCCTCTTCCCACCAGTCACACGCTGCAAAGTCCATATGAGGATTTGATCCATCTGGATACGTTCTCTTGTCTCCCACCCCACTTCCCTGAAGGTCGGTTGTCCTCCTTTGACCTCCTTCAGGTTCCCCAGCGGTTTGTGTTGAGGTCCCTGCAGCTTTCCTGTAGATCTTGCCAGCATCGGTCTTTGGTGCTGAGTCGCCAGTGTCTCATACCTTCCCTAGCCAAGAAGGAAATCCCTTTGCTCCTCCCCTGTCAGCCTCATATATTTTCCTTGCAGAGACCTGCAGGTCAATAGCTGATAAAGCCCAGCACTGAAATGGAAAGGGAAGAAACTTTCCTGAGCTTTTGTGCAAATCTGTAACCTCACTCTGATCCCAAGTTTGTTCTGCTGCTCCTGGCCGGGTGGCAGCTGCAGTCTTAGCAGCTAGATCACGCCCCGTCTTTCCCTCTGATTGCTTTCATTTGAGTAACTTCTTTGCCAACACCATTTAGCTGGGGATGTTCCCTCTGTATGGTATGAATCGAGGGCAGCCACAAGGAGGAACCATCTTGGCTCATTTGCGCCAAGGGGAAGTGAAGGCTTGAAACAGTTGTCAATGTATGTGTAGTAAATCGAAGCAGGGATGGACGTGTCAGTGCTGCACATGCCGGGGTGATAACCTAGCAAGGGTGAAACAGCTCAAGAGAGCTGCAGCGTGGCGGTGAACCACAACCACTGCACCTTTGTACAGACAGCGGTACGAAGTGCAGACCTTCCTGCTCTAGCGGTGGCAGGGACTTCTGGCTCTCAGCCTCTGGCACATGAACTGCTACTTTCTCCTGTTACCTGGGACTCCCTCAGTCCCTCAGCAGCAGTGTGCATGTCCTGGCACAGCTCGAACTCTCCGATGGCTTTTCCCGTACTCCAGTGGGCTTCGGGCCAGCCATTAGTGTGGTGAGACTCCCTACCGCCACCGGAGACACCATGTTAGGCTTTTGCCAACGACTATTGTTTTGTCTGTTCTGTGTTACTGATGCTGAATCATCATCGTTTGGTTTCCAAAAAAAAAGATTTGCTGATTGTTCTTTCTTATCCAGTTCTCAAACCTCATCTCCAAAGAATATTTTGGGTCAGAACACCTCTGTTGCCAGTAACGTGGAGGTAAATCGCTGTAGCCTCTGTCTGACATCCTTTCTGTGGGAGAAGTTGGGCTTCTGGGCTTTTATTTATTATTAATTGAACTATTTTCAGACTGTTTATGTTACAAGAAAAAAGAGCTGGAGGATTAAAGTCTATCATTACATTTTCATTATTTAGTCAAGAAGGCAGGGAACTTATTAAAGAAGATTTTTCTAAAACATTTCTGGAGTCCACACAGACAATAACCCAAACCAGACCATGTAAACATACATGGCAATTAGGTATTAGAACGCTTTCTATTTCTCATTCTTCTAGATGTTGCCATTTTTATTCTAATAACTGCCCTATGTTGCTTTTTATTTTTATATATTATTCATCCTATTTATTTCACTTTTGGAAAGCATTTTTACTAAACAGAAAACCTGCTTCCTGAAACTTTCTTCCACTTTTCCCAGTGTAACCATTCAGCAGGAGTAATTAAAGCCAACAACTTTCATTTCTTCCAACAGCCTTAAAGAACCCCACAGGTGAGACAGCAGTGACACACAAGGAGTCTGGTTTAAGTACCTCAGATATGAGCCTCTGATCCTAGTTTAATATTAGTCACATCTTAAAATGAAAGAGGAAATTGAAACAGGTTTTGTTTCCATAATTGTTTTTTAAAGCTAGCGTATTAAATCTTGGTGAATTATTTAGTAGGAATGGTGACTCTGCACCTTTGATTTGTAGGTGAAACCTTCATTCTTAGCTGCTTTTCCCTGGCAGGATTAAATGCCAAGTTCTCAGCTCTCTATGGAATTAGTTAGACCCTGTGATAGATACTATAGGAAATGAAACCACAGTCAAGAGAAGACAATTGCTGTAAACGTTACAGGTTTGTTTTCACAGGTTTCCTTGGTAGACTTTTCCATGCTGCATTTTTCCAATTTTTACAAAAATTTTCTCTTTCTTCACTAGCCTCAGAAAAAGATTGAAAAACTCAAAAGGCTTAAGCTGGTCAATGAAACTATTCTGATTTATATCTGCTGAAACTGTGCTGCAGGATTTGTTGTCATCTGTGTGCTGCTAAGGCAGGTTGCTGAGAAAAGGAAAATGACATTTTCTGGTAAAGAATTTGCCACCTTGTGGTTGAATGAATTCAATGGAGGACTCCAGCTCTGAGGACAAACGGTAGTCCAGGAAGGTGCCTCTGCTAAATCTGGAATGGTAATTTAGGTAGTAATTTAGGACCYACCATGGAGGAAGTGGAGCCTCTAATAGGTGATATATTTAGTTTAGATATCAAAAATAAGATGGCATGAAAAAACCTTCACCATGTCTCCCTCCGCTGGCTGTAGGCCTAGCCTGGATGACTAATTAAGACTTACAGATATATAAACTTACGGAGATGGCTGAAATGTGGTTGACGAATACTATCCTTTGTGTCTGTGCTTTCCTCTAGAAAAACAAAAGGGGTGGGGGAGAGAATAGCCTTTCCCTTCCTATATGAAGCACACACTTTCCTTATGTATCAAAATTTCTGATTTTCAGGGCATTTGTACATAGCAGACGTGTTACAGCTGACCCCGTCTTCATGCCTTAAGTTTAACTTCTCTGTTCGTGGCCTGAGAGAGAGAGAGAGGCATTGTGTTGGGCAATACCTTAAAGATGGTCTTTTTTCTCTCCTCCTTCTCTTACTTTACATGTTCATCCTGAATGGCTGATCACCATGGGGGCAGTTTTATTAAGGAACCACGGGCTAAGAGTAGGTTTGGAAAGGCAGAAAAGGGTATGTTAAACTTAAAAAGTACAAACGCTGAGGGAAGGAAAATAGTTTGCCTATTTGCCTTTCACTAAGTTTATGGGGGTGGGTGGAATTAGAACAAAATTAATGGGTGAGCCCCATTCAGTTAAATTTKAATTCATTTGGGCACTTTCTGCTCTCAGATGGAGCAAATGGCAGTAGAGGAAAAAATTATTATATTCTTCTCCTTACTGCAACTGGGCATGAGTTAGTGCAGACTTCTAAGCTGGCTTACTAATAACATGCATTCCAAAGAGTCTGTGCATGTTTCCAATTTAGAGCTGTAAATTAGATTTTATCCTCAACTTGGCATCCATAAAAGACATTCATGGAATACACCTGCATAAAGGTCCTTATTCATCTCTCTCATCCCTGTTTAGCGTTGCTTTTAGGCATTATAATATACTGCAGAACCAGACTTTACCTGTGAAATCCAGTGCCCTGAAGAGGAAAGAGAATAATACGACTTTTTATTTATAAGACTACCTTCCAGCTTCACAGTCCTCTGCCAGTTTAACTGGAATTTAAACATATCATCAAGAAATGATGATGCTTTGATTATTTAATTTATCTGGTTGACGTATCTTTGTTTAATCTTTTTAGGCCTTGAAAAGGGACGTAAGATGGTTTTGATACAGAGGATTGGATCCATCCTTCTTGCTACATTATTTATACCATTCTTATCACCATGGTATCAGAATGCCTTAAAACATGTGTCATTTCTCTATAGCTTCTCTACATGTCTGTCTTCTCCCAAATTGTTGTTACGAAAATTCTTACAACCATGGCCTTTAATGAGACTAATATGAGCTTGCTCTACCTGCTGGAAAAAACATGTATTCAAATGGCAGTCTGCAGCATCGCGCTCTGTTTTCACTGGTAGGGGAGCATTGCTGTCGTACAGGCTCTGAGCAGGGTGGCCCCTATGTGGCCACACTGATATAACTCAAATCATTCCTCCAGGCAACCTTGTAGCGTCTCCCTCTTCAAACCAGTTATCCCACTCGATTGGTGGGGTTGTTACCACTCTGTGCCTATTTCTGGTGTAGCTGTCTGCTCCTGGATGCCGTTGCAAGCTCACTGTAATTACAGTGGCTGATGTCCTGGTGCTCAGAGGAACCTGCTTTAATCACAGTCCCTGAGCTCAGGGAAAACCAAAAGCAAGCCTTTTTGAGCATGTTTGGATGGTCTGGGCTGTCCTGTGCTCCGTGCTGGTCTGCCACACAAGCTGAGTGTCCCAGCAAAAACAAGCAGCATTAGACTGCATCCCTGGGGCAGCGCGGCATCATCAGCTCATTACTCTGAGCTGTGCCCATCAGATACAATCCATCTTCAGAGGAACGTTTTTGGCTCAGGGGGTGAATTTTCTGAGATCTGTGTGTGGGTTTCAGCCACATGGCTCCTATTGACTTTAATGGGAGTCACGCTGCTAGAAGCCCATGCGCTCCCCTTGGGGTTACGCTCTCCCCTGATGTGTGTGGACTGCTCCACGCATTAGCTTGAAGGGGGAGAGTACACCTCTGCCCTGCCTTGTCAAGAAGAAACCAGGCCCCCTCACCACCCTTACCCCCACCCCTTTGGCCTTGTGTATTTATGGATGAGCAACAATGGAGACTCATTTCTATGGCAAGTTAGCAAGATTTATACTATAAATATTACATTACAAGGTTCAGACACGGTGCTATTTTCGAACATATCCACACTTTGCTGCAGATCAGTGTGTCACTGAAATATTTCCTTTGAAGAATACATCATAAAAACACATCATAAAAATTCTAGCATTGAGATTTCTCCATTTGCACCATCAGAGTGCGTGTCAAAATGTCTTTATTAAAATAAGATATTAAAAAGTTATAGGTTTGACTTTGGCGGGGGGGAGGAGGATTCGATGAAGGATTCAGAAAACAGGCAGCATAGCTTTAATTGAAGGAGACAATGTTGTCAGTATATGTGTTCCTGCAGTTATAAAGCCCAGCAGTATAGTATTCATCAAGTCTGATTCCACCTGACACTTGACTGAAAGCATTTTGCACTAATTTGCTTTGTGCTTGTCTAGTAAATCTAAAAAGAATGAGTGAAGGGGTGATAGGTGGCCATTAAACAGAATAAACAGCCTCTGGCAAGTGAATGAGTTTTACAGACTTGTTGCTTTTGGGAGGGGGAGGGTGGAAGGGGAGAAGATTATAGGTCTTTGAATCAGCATGTGGCTGCCTCTATCACTCTGTAATCACAACTGTTTTCTTTGGCCCGGAGACCCATGTGCACCTCCAGAGAGGCTACTACGGTGAAGAAGGAAGCTCTGCCCCCGAACCTCTGCAGGAGAGCCCTCCAGACATATGATTCATATTCTGAGTGTGATAGAGGCCTAAATGGCAATTATTTTATCATATAAACACCAGTGAGATAGATTTCAGTCTGGAGCTGATTGCTTTCCTCAGATAATCCTTTTCAAATTTTCCCCTACATAAAATATAACAGCTTTAGGGTGTTTTCAGGTCCCCACTTATGGTTCAACTTATGGTAAAAACCTTGGGCTTGTTGTCATCTTTGTCTAACTTTGCTGATAGCAGGCAGGAAATAGCTGTGTAAAGGCAGGAGGGGGTAAATAGCTGACTCTGTGGTCTGTAATTGGTTCATAGTTTTGGACTGTGAAGAATAGAAAAGAAGGCAGAGGAGAGCTGGAAGACAGCCTAACAAGGAACACATGGGCATCTGAAAACTAAACACAGCTGGACCGAGAAGTACATTTGACCGCCCRTTCCCTGCTCTCAGACTTCTTAGCATTGTTGTTGTTACTGGTGAAGAATATATAGCACCGGATTTCAAGGGGGTGGATGGGAACTTCGCTGTGATAAAAGGCTAAATATCATGACTAACAAGAAATCAAAACAAAAACTTCCTTTCTCCATGTACTTATTTATTTAGTTGCTTGCTTGCTTGGGGTTCTCTTATCTTGGCAACCTCATTGCTGCAGTTTTGCTGGAGGATGGTGTCAGCCACAGAATTTCAGGGTTTCATTCCCTGGAAAAGGACGTTCAGCTTCAGGGGGTTTCTTTTTCCTTCTCCTTTTCCTTATYCTCCCCAGCCTTACTGCCTTCAAAACACAAGTGTGGGTGGAAACTCATGGACTGAGAGAGGACATAATTGAGCCTGGAAAAAGAGGATAGCGTGATGAAAAACTTTACCTGTCGATACAAYGTCAAAGAGAGGAAGTTTTAATCCTCCCCCTCCGACCTCCCCTTGGAAGGTGGGAAGAGGGATCATACCAACCCCAGGTCGTGCACCGAAGCCAGGCAGAGGCTCTCTGCGGGATTCACAGACCGCTTCTGTGTCTGGGATAAGTCAGCTTTGTTTTGGCTGCTTCTAGGACAGGGGAAAAGCTTTTCCTCTCAATATCCCTGAATTAAGGGCTCTCATTACTTGGACCTCATTAAAATAATCTCTCATCTGTACTTGTGTCATGAGGAAATGGCTGTTTCCCCCCTTCTCTCTCTCTTCCTCTGCCCTGATATCTGCACAAATATACTTTTCTTTTCTAAATTAAAAAAGATCTTGCTGCCGCTACACTTGGCTATTTACATTCTTTAAGGGGGGGAAAAAAAAAAAAAAAATCCCTGAAAACCCAGACTGCAGAACTGCCATTAGTGTTGATTGTGTCCAGCAATGCACGGTCCACTTCAAGAAAGGCAACATCCTCTATTTTTTAAGCCAAATGTTGTGCACCGCAGCAAGAACAAACAAGAGCGACTTTCATCCTTCAAACACTGAAGCAGCTTTGCAAAGCCTGACATGAAAGGGCCTCCCTTGCTCTCTTGTCCATGTAGGCCTGGAAATGGAGCTGAAATGGCTAACAACATTGGTAATAATAGGGGCCTGCCTGGCATCAAGAGGTGAGCCGAAAGACTTCAAAAGCTGGCTTGAGCATGGCTGCAGGAGCATTTGCTCTGGGATTCAGGCTCCAACTTTTATTCTCTCCCTTTGAAGAGCTTACAATTGGGCGGAGGGTGGAAACCAAGCATTTTTGACATGAACTCTGCCATGGAAAATTATGAGAAAGAGATGAAAAGGAATGTGTCCTGATTGTGCTGGGTATTTTTTTATTTTATTTTATTTTTAAAAGTCTGCAAAACAAGGGGCTAGCAGTACTATAATCATTGATCCTGAAAAGGTTCTTCAGCGATTAGTGCTATCAGTGCAATGTGAACCTCAAGGCTGAGAGGCAGAGTGGAGGAGAGAGACCCTTTTGCACTAAAATAACACAAGCTTTTAAAGGAATAGCATACTACTCTGCTGAGGAAATAGAAACAGAAAAGAAAAAAACCACAATACCTGTGCTCGAAAACAAACAAACAAAACAAAAAATAAGTGGCAAGCTTGGCTTACCTCCAAATTTTGCAGTCACCRGAGGGTCCCAATTGTTTGAGTGTAGATGCCTCAGAGCACCCGGACTCCTGTTTGTTTTGTAAGCTAAGATTACTCTGCAGGACTCTCGTGTTGTTTTTACTGCCTATAAACACAGAATCATTTCACTGAACCTGGAGAAGCTACTGGGGATTTACTTTAGTATGGGTAGCTATATGGATATCTATGGGATTACTAAATATTTAAACAAATTAGCCTTATTGTTTAATCCTTTTTATTTTTGGCAAAGCTTCATTAGTATCAAATACGCAACAGGCAGGCGGGCACCATTGTGAAAGGTCACCTGTCATTTCCTATTGCAGCACTCCTTTCTGTTGTGTCAACTTTGCTAACCTTTAATCATTGGGGGAGTAGATAAGGAAAGGAGGGAAACAGAAGCTGGAAGTTAGTAGGAAAATGGGAGGGAAAGCATGTTCACATGTGGGGACAGGATGACCACTCTCAGAAACAGACCCAGGAGACCGGACCTGGAGTGAGACTTGGAGACGTGCAGAGTGGGAACGCGAGAAGTAAAGAGCAGGCAGGAATGGGACAAGGATGGGTTGGAAGGAAGGAGAGCAAATGGCTGGGACATGCCCAGGTGGCCAAGAAGGCCAACGGCATCCTGGCCTGTGTCAGAAATAGTGTGGCCAGCAGGAGTAGGGAGGTGATCGTGCCCCTGTACTCGGCACTGGTGAGGCCGCACCTCGAATACTGTGTTCAGTTTTGGGCCCCTCACTACAAGAAGGACATTGAGGTGCTGGAGCGTGTCCAGAGGAGGGCAACGAAGCTGGTGAAGGGTCTGGAGAACAAGTCTTATGAGGGGCGGCTGAGGGAACTGGGACTGTTTAGCCTGGAGAAGAGGAGGCTGAGGGGAGACCTTATCGCTCTCTGCAACTACCTGAAAGGAGGTTGCAGCGAGGTGGGTGTTGGTCTCTTCTGCCAAGCAACCAGCGATAGGACGAGAGGAAATGGCCTCAAGTTGCGCCAGGGGAGGTTTAGATTGGACATTAGGAAAAATTTCTTTACTGAAAGAGTGGTTAAACATTGGAACAGGCTGCCCAGGGAAGYGGTKGAGTCMCCATCCCTGGAAGTATTTAAAAGACGTGTAGATGAGGCGCTTAGGGACATGGTTTAGTGGGCATGGTGTTGTTGGGTTGATGGTTGGACTCGATGATCTTAGAGGTCTTTTCCAACCTTAATGATTCTATGACTCTATGATCCATGGCTTGTAAGCCACCTACGCCTGTTGTTTCTCCTCAGAGCCTGGAGTGGGAGCAGAGATTTGTGCCTGCCATTGCTGCCATAGCTGTCAATAGAGATCTGCTCACTGGCAAAGTGTCCCATTTGTCTGGGTTGCTGCCCTACAGAGAGGGTGCAGTCTCCTACTGCTGACACTTACTTCCAAACTCAGGTAGCAATACATGTGCAGGAACAATGGGGCAACGGGGAAGATGTCCTGCACTGTTATATAGATGGAGGATCACTGCAGAGCCTGCACAGAGGCTGTTGAAGTGAATGGAAAGAGTTTGTTGGACGTTAGAGCCCTCGATAGCTGAACGAACACTTCCTCGACCCCTAAGCTACCCCCTCAGATGTTGTCACTCTAAGCCTGTATCAATTTGACTTTTTAAGATGAAAATTCTGTATTCAGTGGCTCTCACTCTGTACTTTTGGCACTTTGTAGTGGTCCTGAGTGCTCCTTCTGAGCACAACTTGTTTTCCTTCTCTCATTTGTAATCATACTATAAGGGAACTGTGTATACACAGTATACTTACCTATTTTTCTCTAAGTGGGGAGCTGTGGAGTGGCTGCTGTACATGATTGCCTGTCAGGCACCAATTAGCGATCCATTCAGAATCTCTGAAGCTGTGATCCACAGCCAGGAGAGAGTTTGAGAACACTTGTTTTGAATTATCCTGCATAAATCTCATGCCATATATCTACAGCAAAATGAGATCATATCCCCATGTCTTTTAAATATCAAGACATCCAGATATGCCTGGTTTTGAACAAACAAAAACAAACTTATAGTGAAGCTTTTGTGTAAAGCAGTTTCTGTGACAGTATGTCTTAAAAATTAATATACCCCCATCTAAAATATGATTTGCTTTGATGTCTCAAATTACAATGACATGAGTATTTCTGTTGTTAAAATACAAAACTTAAACCGTTGGTTGCTGAGTTCTTAAATACATTACTGATGCGGGTCTTTCAGTTGCTTTTTCCAACTTCTTTTCTCAAAAGCAAAGAAAAGACGCTAGCATTTGTAAAGCCCAACTTGCCAGTCTCTTGCTGTTGCTGAAGTTTATGTGTTAAATCTTTGAATAAATACTGACAGTTCTTAACTAACCAGTTCTCAAACTTTAGGGAGGGAGCAGAAGGAGAAAACAAAGTCCCTGAACTACAGAGACTACAGGTAGAAAGTCAGGCTCTGGGGAGCTGCTAATGTGCCCTGAAAGCTGAGTGCTTAAAGCAGTCAAAGAAAGGGAAAGTCTAAAATAATATCTTCAATAACAATCTGTTAATTTGCAAGGACAAGGAAAAGAGCAGCCCTTGGTTGTATTGCTAAGTTTAACAAATTTGCAAAGCACCAAAGCAAGAGGGAATCCAGCAGCAATTCCCAGGACTCCCAGCTCACTCACTAGCCGACTCGATGAGCCTCTTTGATCTGGTATTGACATCAGATCAGACCTCTTGCACTGTTTTGCCCACTTGCCAAAGCCAGCTTCCCAGAAGCAAAAATGTGCGTTCCTTTCCTTGGGGTAATTTGAAACATTGACATGAAACAGACCTCTCGCTCTTCCTCTGCTATGGTCTGCCTTTCGAGTAGTTCCTTCACTAGTGTCTCCTTAAAACACTTGGAGGTCAATGCCAGGTTCAAATTGCAGTGTTCTCATCTCTTGTGAGTGATGCGATCATTAGGTATTAAGTGTATGAATACCGAGAAGAGAAAAGAGAGAATATATAAGTTGGTTTGGGAGCCTGGGATTCACAGGCATCTGATTTTTTTTAGATATCTTGTATAATAAACATGGGCTTTATTAACTATTTTTGGCTACTCACAGAGTACTATACTACACAGAATACTCACTGTTGGTTCAGGGATACATGGAATTTGCATGACAAGAAAGAAATGGAAAGTCTCCAGTACAATGTAACATGTGGAAAGAAGCCAACACAAAAACTTTCCTCTTCTCTCCRCAGAGGAATTTTTGACATTGGGAGTAAAACTATAAGCTGAGTTAATGGCTAGCTCAAGTACCATGTCTACACAAGTGCCAAAACAGCATGGGAAATGTGCTGCTCTGTTCCCAACTGGCCATTCCAGATCTACTTGTTAAAGAGCATCTCAGCCCCTCTTACGTTCCCTAGACTGTAATGTTGACCCTGTTTCTGCTTGATCCAGTAGTACTAGTCATATTTAGATCCCAAATTTCCCCCCCCCCACATTACTGGCTGCCATAGTCTCTTCGTGGGGATACTAGACAAATAACTCATATGAATTATTAGTGCCCAGAATTGAGCTACCCCGTGTAACTATTCATGAAGAGACTTCTATTTTGAGTAGGAAGTGCAGCAAATACAGGTACTTCAGGAGTCTGGGGGCAGTGGCTGGATTTCTTATACTATCCTGTCTCACTTTTGGACATCGGTTGGCCAAGACTTTTCTCATTTGTTGGTGTATCCTTCTCTCTCATTTAGTCACCACTACCAGGGAGGAAATATGGCTGGAAAAACAGCATGCCTCTGCTTTAAAAAGTTACAATGGAAAAACTGCCCTTAACCAAATGGCTAGCCATTAATCTTAAATACAAGTGGATTGAGTATCAGGAGGAAAAAAAATCTTTGCTGGAGGTCAGAAGAAAAGGCATCCAGGTTGTTTGTGAAATATTAAAAGCTAGAGTTCACTGAGCATCTATCTTGTGCATTTTAATTATGTCTCCATGCACCTGAACTGTGGGGCCCTCAGCAAGCCCTACTCAGTTGTGCTGGCTCACAAAGTTCAAAGCTAGGTTGTAAGTCGTTTTTATTTAGCGCCTAGTGACAGCAAGTACTGTAGGTGGAGAAACATTAAGTACCACTTAAATCTGTTCCTGTACATCTTGTTAGAAATATACTGGAATGATACTCTGGCTCTGACTTCATTGAGATCCATTATGAAGTCCCCCTTGGCCTTTTCTAACACATACCTGACTATGCCATTGGAGAATCCTCAGCTCTTTGAGAGGGTGAACTCTAATTCTCCCATCCAGCTCTCAGCAGTTACTGCTCAAATCCAAAATCAACACACCACAAAGTCAATGCTACCAACTATTGATTCAGAAAACCTCAGTATTCTTGACCATGTCAACACAGAAATCAAGGGTGACGCTGGCTCAGAATCAAAAAATGTGTCTAAAAAGGGCTGCTGAAGTTGCACACAGCTATGCTTTCTGAGAGCATGTCTTGACTAAATTGAAGTGCAAAAGGTGTTGGGTTGGGATGCGTGGACAAGAGCCTGC
Source organism: Phoebastria nigripes (assembly GCA_035582835.1). NCBI lineage: Eukaryota > Metazoa > Chordata > Aves > Procellariiformes > Diomedeidae > Phoebastria > Phoebastria nigripes. The sequence goes on from JAYKAV010000001.1 coordinate 6,416,249, forward strand.
TGGTCTCCATCAGGACTTGCTCCCTTTCAAAGGTAGTATGAGTTTTATCTTTGGCTTCCCTGGCAGATTTGTCCAAAACATTAGGAAACAAAATAAAATACCAAAGGTGGGCTTTTCTTGGGTGAGTCTGTCCCTAGAAAGAAAACAATCGCTTTGATCAGAGCACTTGCCCAAGCCCACTGAAGTACATTTGCAGCGTGCTGAGATAGTCTTGGTGCACTGCTAATGCAGTGAAATGTAGCACAAGTATTTGTTATTGTGGTGAGTATCAAAGGAGGCAATAAGGCCTTGCCACTTACTATAAAGTGTTTCCATGTAAATGGAAGTGAATGCTACAGAGGTTTGTTCCCCTCTGAATGCACAGGGGAGCGAGGCGCTGAAGGGTTGTTTTCATTATACCATTAACAGGGCAAGTTACTTACTTTCTTTTTTCCTCCGTCCCTCTTCAAAAGCAGGGGCTTGAGGCTCCTTGGGGGCTCCTTGGGCTTGGCTCCTGGGTCGGCCACGCAAAGCTGTGTGTTCCCTGCCAGCCAGGGTAGTAAATCCCACTGTTGTTCTCAGATGCCGGCCCCAGGCCCAGCAGAAATCCATCCCTTGTCATCATACCAGCTGTACTTTCTCTGCGGGGAGACGGCAGTCACCCGCTTGGCGAGGAGGGGCAAGCTGTAATGTCTAGCCAGAAACGTCTACCATAAACCATCGCTTCCTGTTATGACACTCATGTGTCTAAACTTATTGATTTATTTAGGTCGAACTGTCTAACCTGCTTGAGTAAGACTGGAATCAGCAGGTACTAAGTCATGTAACAATAGGAAGCACCAAAATACGACTTGCAGTATTAGATCTTGGAATGAATTTCAGTTTAGTTTTATTCTTTAAAAACTATCCCACACATTAGCCAGAAATATCTTTCCCATTTCCATTTTTCCCCATTTCCGTTTTTTCTTCCATTTTAAGAATTATTATTAGTGGTATTATCATAATCTTCTGACCTGGCCGTAGCTTTCTTCATCTGTGTATTTCCCTGAGTAGCAGAATAGAAATTTTAGAAATTGCAAATCTGGAACTTGGGCCACCAAGGATAAAAGAGAGAGTCTTCTGTTTTGATTTATATATCTCTCTTGATTAGGGAATTCTTTCTTTGTCTGGAAGCAATGTGATCCAATTGTTAGAAAAGGGGAGACAGACCTTGGGGACACTTGAGTTCTTTCCTAGTTCTGTCACTCACTCAGCTTCTTTACACCCAGATCTACCCTTTGGGTTTATTAGTGGGTATAAGAACACCTAACGAGCTTGCCCGTGTGTTGTGAAACTTAATTAATTTCTATTGCTAAAGCTCTTTCAATTTATCACACGGGAGAGCTTGTATAAAGCATGTAAGTACTGATTTTTAAAGGTGTAAGGTACTTTTCCCTCCTACAAACAATAATGTAGGTTGTACACATTTAGAGTACAATCACACAATATTTCTTTCTAGAAAATATTGAGTTTAGAGCTTCATTGTGAATTACACCTTTACACCTGTAAATAATAATATCTTGTATGTGTGAGCATATATGCGTGTGGCCATATATGTATATATATATTTATATATGCATGTTTATATACACACACAAGCAAGAGAAGAGATAGTCTTTTCAAATAGTCTGGAAAATCTCTGGGACTCCACAGCTGGCAGTGCATTACTTTTATTTAAAGAAAAGTTATGCAAAAAGCTTATGTGCAGTCAAAAACTTCCCGGCTCTAATTAATATATATATGAAGTGTAAACAGATCATGAAATATTTTTTAGTGCTTAATACATAGAAACGTCCCATGTTGATGCTAATGAAAAAGTAATGCCTGGTATATTTCACATTGCAGGGCCTGGGGACACAGATCCATGGAAAAGCAATTCATACCAAACTGCTTTACAAGTGCAAAAATTCTGTTCGCCTAAAGCTACAGCGCTACATAATTGTACAGGGGGAAAAAAAAGGAAAAAAAAAAAAGGCAGGAAAAAACCAGCCCTCCTCTGCCCTGTGTTTGCAGCACAGTCATTTATTTCAAGCTCTGGTAATGGGTCATTCTCTCAAAAATGAATGACACCAATATTTCAGCAGAAAGGATTTTTAGTCTACCATATTCTCAGCCTAATCTAGGCAGCTCCTTGTTACCTAACTGAATAGTCTGTCATTCCAGCTGATTCTCAAGATCTGATCATTGCAAGAGAAGTTAAGGAAATGTGTGAAGACCATGAAAACCCAACCCTCTCCCCTGGAGAATAGTCTCTTAATTGTAATAGACCATTTTAATCATTGTGATTGTTTAAAATATTATGAACAGAGGGAAATAGGGAAGATAATTGTGCTTCAGCAGTCACAATCTTTTGTTATCACCTAAGCTTATTGGAGATTTAGCTGTGTATAGTCCCAATATTTCCTTCACATATCAAGTGGCCTTAATTATGGGGGCAGCTAGAATCCCTCTTGAGAGGGAGGCTTGGATAGCAAAAACAGCAGGTAAGAAATGCCTCTTCCTTACCGCTTTGTTTCTTACCAGTCCCCTGTAGCTAAGGCTGCATATGTGGCTGTCTCTGTCTTTGTGACACTTTAAATGTGAAACAAGTAATTTAGTTGAAAATTTTCTGTTTTTTTTTTTTACATGCTTCATATGCTGGGTTAAAATCCATTAGCATATAACAAAAATCGGAGCAGATGTAGTGCAACAGATTCCTTAAGGGAGTCCATATTTTTACATATTTTGTAATAAGGAAACTGTCACTCCCAGATGGTATCTAGCTAATACTAGTGGTTTGCTTGCTGATAACATACTAAAAAATAAAATTAATTGTATTCTATTTGATGACAATGAAGCCATTATCATATATAATTCACTCTTAAAGAAAACATCCAAATGATGGTCTCTTGCAATAACTAGGCTTTCTCGGTCTCGGTGCCTGTCCCTTCTCTTCTTCTTCTACCTCAAAATTTCTTTCAGAATTTGTTGCAGCAGAAACCTCCAGCTGCAAAGTGTAACAGCCGTTCATTAGCAAAGCTGGAAACCAGTGTTAATTTGTACAGGGAATCTGGGCCAGCAGTACCTCAATACGCATACCATAAGATTCATCCTTTACCAGTGGTTCTCAAATTGCTTTGTTTTAGATGTCACTATTATTTATCGTAGCAAAAGGAAACAACCTTTTCATTGATGCCACTGAACGGTACCTATTTGGTAATTGGCTTGATTAGTGCAGGAAGTATCCAGAGCTGATACTTGGTGTGAAAATGAAAATCAGGGCAACTCTTTGTATCCAGAGTCTTACACAAACACACTACATTGATCTGTAGAATATGTACAGTATAAAGTTAAAAACTCTCAAAATATTAAAAAACTTCCTGAAAACAGATTTTTTCTGATATAAAACTGCTCAACTCCTTCCTTAGGTGAAAAATTCAAGACCTGTTACAGACTGGTCACTTACAGCCTGATGAGAGGTGAATGGTTGAGCGCACAGGAGTTAAGGCTTTTGGCGAGGTTTATTGACATGAGGTACCAGAATGAGGAGCTCAGAAGAACTTTCCTCTGCTCTTTCTRTCCTACCACAAAAATATCCAAGTTTTCAGGAAGCCTGTGAAGAAACTGCCCTTGAAGTTGAGGCAGCGTGGTAAAGAGCAATAGGGGAAAGAGAGATTTTTCCTTCTCAAAGTTGACCTTGGGCAGGGAGCGTTGGCCTTCCTGACACCTTCTTGGGACCACAGCACTGGTTCCCCAGGCCAAAGACAATATGTAGGTGTTGATACCAGTCTGCAGATGGGAAAACTGGAACAGAGGGGTGAAGTGACTTTTACTAAGTCACGACATCACTTAGTGCTAACACAGCTGTGGAACCCATGTGTCTGAATTCCCAGTTCTTTGACCTGTCCATTGACCTGCCTTAGCACAAAGAATAGAGTGAAGAAAGGAAGAGATTTCTTCGAGTGGTGTTGGGAGTGGAAACGCAAAACTATSTAGCTTTGCGAAAGAGGGGGTTTTACAGGATTGACTAGTTTAAATAACTATTCAAGCAAATGTCTAACTTTATAATAATGATTTCCTCATCTCTGAATGACTGTAGAGAGATATGGTGAGGCATACTGTCTGAAGGGTCTAAAATGTGTCTGGCTGTGTTCATTCTAGGTTATTTATGCTTTTTATTTAATTTCCCTTCTGGTATAAGCAAGAAGTGATATGAAGAGGAACAGATGACTGCTGTTCCAGTTTGAAATTTGGTAGAGAAGGACAATGTTATAGCCATCTCTGTCACATTGCTCAGAGGAGCTCGGGGAGTTTGGGAAGTGATTTTATATGCTCTGAGGCTATTGCCCTAACTTGGGAACTCACAGCCAACACAGTCCCCCATAAAACTACCTGAAGTTATTGGCAGACATTGCAGAGGAAACAGATCTCTTAACATACATTAATTTTGAGTAAAAAATTATTTTATTTTAAAAAATCACAGATCAAGCTTGGAAAGTACTATGTAAATCTTAACAACCTGTAGTCCTCCGTCCTCGGTTACAAGGTTCTTAGCAATCAGCAAGCATTATTTTACTTCATTTTCTCTTATTTTATTTTGCTTTCTTTTATTCTATTTTAGAAATGAAACAGCCTTGTGAACGTAACAAGAAGGTAGTGAAATTTCAGTCCCTGAGTGGAATTTGTCCCAGGCTTTCATCTTTTGTTTCAATTCAAAAAGAGACCTTTCTTCCCTGGTCTTCCTCTGCCTGGTATCTCACAAAACCTATTCTTGTAAGGTTGCAGCCCCAAAGGGCAGAAATCTCATGAAATAGCAGTTCCTATCACATTTCAGTTATTTGGTGACTAGAGCGCTTTAGAGATTGTCCATAGTCATTGAGAATTCTGGGATTCGGGTAACAGATTTTCTCAAAAAGAATTTAGCCAGCTTCGAATGCTCCGAACTCACTTTGTAATCCTTGTCTTCACCAGTATCAGGCATTCCCTTTTTCTAATGCATGAAGTACTAGACAACAGTAATATTTTATTTAGCATGATTTGCATTCAATCTTCAAATATCCCTTAAATAATAGAATATTTACATCTTCAAACTTTACTACTGTATGTTAGCTGACATTATGAGATGTAGGTACAGAAGACACATGCCACAAAAAGCAGCATTGCTTTTACATTTGTGGATCTTAATTCATACCTTTTCTTTCTCAGCCTTCCTCATTAAGGCATCACAGCTGATGTGTTTTCTCCTCTGTGTTTTAATACCTGAGCAGAAGACGTATTTTATTCATGATTTGGTAGGAAATGTGTCTGATGGGAAGGAATTTGGACACCATTAAAGCAACCTGAAATTCCACCGTGGACGCTGGGAGGGAGCTCTTTCTCTTAGCCGTACAAAGCATCTGCTTAAATTCTCAAGTGTGGAACGTGCAGACTTGTTAGGCAAGATTTTAACAGACTGTTTGGCACTGAGTGTAATTTTCCCAAAGACCTGGCAGTGGAAATAGTTTAAATAATAGTTTGTCAAATACTTATCAAGAGAAATGCTAACTGATGCCTCATCTGAATCAAGCTCTGCACAATACCGGAAAGGGAATGGGCATTTCCTGTTTCTTTCCTACTCCATGAAAAGAGATGCTTCCCAAGAGACTGCTAATGCTAGATGAGATTTATCCCACCTATAGGACTATTCTGTAATGTAGATTAGTTCCCGGCAAGTATAGATGAAGCACGCTTTATTTGTTAAGTATTTTATTGAGTGATGTGTGGCTTCACAAGCCTATAGTATATTCTTAGCACCAGCATTGCTAGATGTCCTTTTACCAAATGCCATTTTGAACCCCTCATCAACATCTGTATTCTGGTGTCTTTCTTTTCTTTGTTCCTTGAAGTTTCTGGGTTCAGTCTAGCTCTTCAAACCAATGGTGGGGACATGAGGAGAAAGCACAGATGTGACTGTGGGACTGGAACACCAGCTGGCCACAGTGCTAGAGCAGCATTGCAGGGCCCTTGGGTGAAGCGAATCTGAACTTTTGCAATAAATATTAAAGAGACCAAGACTTTGAATGTGTTTGGAATCTGAAACCCAGAAACCAGATCTAAATGTCAGAGCGGGTCCCTATCTGCAGACTAAACTGAACTGAATGTTCAGACCCCAGCTTTGGCAAAGAAATCAAAGCCATAAATCCAAATCTGCTTTTTGTATTTCAGATCCTCTTGTAATGCTAATAATACTTTGCCCTTTCACAGTCGCCAATGTTTTAGAAACTTTGAAATGATTTATCAAATGAATCATACTTCCCAATCGGACTCACATGAACAAGTTGGCTGCAAATACCACCTGAAAGCAAGGGCAGGATTGGGCTGTGGCTGAATTTGTACTCTCTTTGTAGCTGTGTACGGATACTGAGGCTGTAAGGTTTTATCTATATCTCTATAACTCTTCCAATGCAATCTCTGTGTCAATAGCCCTAGCTCCGTATGTCTTGGATTCCCATAAATTCCTAGGTGCAGGTGTCTTGCACTTCTTCACATTGAATCATTCCCCAGTTACTGCCAAAAGGCTTTGATAGAGAACAGGACAAAGTGGTGGATGCTCTTGGTGCAACAAAGTCAAGCTTTGCTTTGTCATTGAGTGGCTACCACAATATTAGGAGTTTTAAAAGATTCGCCCGAGGCTCTGAGGGGAGTGAGTTGCAGAGCTGAGGCTAAAGCACAGAACCGCTGAATCTATCTGTTCCTCTGAGCAGCTGCGTGCCTTTACGTTCAGAGAGAACAGGATTATTTAGCATCAAAGGTACCAGTAGCAGATACAGGGCATCTTCATTCATCATGAATAATGCCGTTAGTGAGAAATAATAGTATTCCTTAGTATTGATGATAATGTATTGAGCGCTAGCGAAGCCTTCTGCTAAGAGAGTTATCTAGTGAAGTGAATTATGGAATTTTACTACCTGAGTACAAGGACTGATATAAATGATCAGCTCCGTGGCAATGAATTGGTTTAAAAAGGCTTCATAAGAACTTGCCTAATGCTCATAAATTAACATTAAATATGAGATGGGTTATCTAATCACACGCTTTCAGGCAAATTCCTTTTTAATATGTATGTACACTGCTGCTGCTGGAAATATGGAAGATACATCAGAGGAGATATTTCCTGCCATAAATGGTTACGTTTGATAAGTCCGTATTATTTTCATAGTTTTTGTCAGTTACAGAATTTCTTTCTTTGCCATCAAAATTTCTACACAGAATCCATGTTAAAATAACATTTAGCGACAACTTTAACCCTATATATTCCTGTGGTTTCAAACTAAGGCTGGAATTCCATTATTCCTTTGCTGTGAAATACTGGAAYAGTGGGTTCATTTGTTTCAAGTAAAAGTGGGCTTGAGTCACTGAGCTGCTGCATATCTTCTGCAAACTGCTGAGGCTCAGGAACATCCCAGGGCATATCCGTTGCAGCTCTTRGTATATGTGGTAAGCCATGCCCCTGATTGCCACCCACCAAAAATATTGGTGGGAAGACTTGGTGAATTCACCAAAAGCTGTTCTGAACTATCCTTATGCCAGGGCAGATTAATCTAGCRCATTTAATGAAAGAAGAGTAGAAGGCCCAAAATGCAAATACGTGCTTTTCTGTCCCCTGGATTCGCTGGGTAAGGGAACACTGGTGCACCAGGTTAAATGTGATTTTTTTCCTGTAGCATAAACCACTGCCTTCTGGCCAGTACCACAATGAAAAACACCAGTTCAGTTCAGTGTTTTGAACTCTAAACAGTGACACTTACGGTACTTTGTGGTGCTTGTGATTCAAACAATTCCCTTCTCAACCTGACAGAGGAGATACGCAATAGAAAACTGCTTCCACCTGTTGGAGTGGCTTGCATTTTAAGCAGGGTTAACTATGGAGCACCATTTGGAAATAGTTTGTAAAATGCTTGAATCCTCTGGGGGTGGTTGTATTATACACCTTGTAGTTGCTGAACATTTCAGGACTTAAACTTTATCTCTAAGTCAATCAACTGGGGATCAAGCAAGAGGACTGGATAACAGTTTTACTAATCAAAACAATTTTGTGAATATTGTTGAGTTCCAGGGAGTTTTCCCTGCCATCTGAAAACACAGTGAGAGGACGCCAAGAGAAGAATTACAAAACAAGCTCTTTAAATCATGTTGTACTTGGAGTTTGATTTCCTAGACTTTACAGTGAGCAATAATAAACTAATTATGATTAAACTGATAAGGAGGACTCTAAGAGTCAGCCAGGAAAGTCTTTCATAAATAATGAATAWGGAATGCTTGGTCTCACAGTTGACATGCATCAGAAAAGCTTGTTTTTGCCTTTTCAGACTCAGCTCTTAAAAAACAAACAAACAAACAAAAAAACCCCAAACAAAACCAACCCCAAACCAGTGGAATAAAATATGTATTGTTAGTATTAAATAAGTCCCATTTTATCTTAAATCGCATGGCATCTTTCTGACCCCAAAGAACTGGTGCTCAAGTCACGTTGAAGCAGCACTATTACTGTTGCTGTTATGTAGCATAATTTGGATCTAGACTTAGACATCCTGAGAGAGCAAATAGTTTGGGTCTGGGTTTCTGTGTTTGGCCTATTTTGAATAGTATTTGGGTTTCACAGTTATAACTGGGCACAATTTATTCGGCTTAATACATGAACATTTGTTCCCAATAGGTTAGGTCAGCTGTGAGGTTTAATCAGTGTTCAGATTTCTGACATGTTGCTCAAGGGCATATAATCTGAGCAAAGAAACAGCCAAGGAAAGGCCTGTATACAACAGAAATGATGTAGGATTGCAGGGGATCATTTCCACTCAGGTGTTTATGGTGGTAGTGTCTTTTCATGGCAGATAAGGGATGACATTCAGTATTACACTCTGTATTGCACCAATATGTATGAAATAAATAGTTATTGTTGTTTCCCCTTTGGAGCACTGTTGTCTAAAGGACTGAACTAAATATGTTTGCTCCTCTTTGAAGCATGCAGCTACTTCCCACTAACGTTACAAAGATTTGGTGTCTTTTATAAAAGGAGCATATTTTCAGCTCTTTCCTTCACTTTGCTTTAAAGAGAATTTTCACACTGATTCTGCGTCTGGGTAGTCCTAGTCCTATTCTAGTTCTTTTTCCTACAGTTATAGCTCCAAATTAAGGCCTCTAATTTTCCACTAGCACAGTGTGGGGACCAGAATCTTCTTTTTCCCATGCTGTCCTATCCATACTTGACGGTACTTTGGAGAAGAAGGGGCATTCAGCCAAGGAATGAAACTTAGAGGCAACCATATCAGCCTCAAAGATTTATTTATTTAATTAAGTCATCATCAGGATGGAAAAATACTCTCAGTTGCCAGAGAGAAATGTTCCAAGCTCAGGGAGGGTCAAAGTGCATGCTTGCAAGTTTATGTTATCAGGACTTGAACAAGAAGCTTCACAAAATGTTGCCCTTTGGTCTAGAGTAAACCATTTATGTTATGGGTGCATTGGCTAGCAAGGAGGAGAGGGAGAAGGTCTGGGAAGTGTACTAGTTTGCTCTCCCTCTAGAGTAATCTTGCCTTAGAAGCAGACTCACTTGGCAGCTATTTTAGTGTCGAGTGGCATAACTGGACATACTTATACAGCAAGGCTGAAAAACATAGGACAATAGGAGTGAACGGGACTGTTTCAGACAGGGAGAGCAGCCTCCTGCTATAGGAGACAGTGACATGATCCATAATGTCCTTCAGAAACTGCTCGGTTACCTCTGCACAACTTGCCTCTATTGCCAAGGGAGTGACTAGGGAGTCTGAGAATTAAAAACTCTGGCCATTTTGTACAGCTGGAGAAATTTCTGCCACTGGTCCAAAAAAGCTCCCAGATCCCTTTATCAGCAAAGCTCCTAGAGGGCTGGAGTGTGAGCTTTCAAGTCTGTGCAGCCGAGACGCAGCCCTGTACCAGCAGGCTACCTCTGTGAGTTGGCTCTTCATCTGGTACAAATTGGCCTTGTTCTTCTGGTCTGGCCCTGTACTAAACATTACTGCTGTACAATGTTTGCTGTCATTTTAGATAGGACTGAACATTTTTAAGAAAGATTTGGGAAGTACAGCTTGCCTTAGACGACTTCTGGTCAATAGCTCATATTTGCTGCTTTTTCCCATGGGGAATGCTTATGAACTTTAGAGATAAAAAGTCCTCTGGCAGGAGCAATTTAGCAGAGGTAGGGTATATTTTAGTGAGGCCTCTCAACTTTCCAGTCAGTTCGGTTGTTGATTTTTAAATAAGTGTTGCAAGGATCACTCTCGGCTTTTTAATGCTCATCTGATTGGCTTCATTTGTCTCTATGAGGGGTGTGTTGCTGCAATATTTTCCTGTTCCAAGATCTCACCAATTTCTCATGCAAATTACCCTTGTTAATCATTTCTCACGCCAACCAGGCAGTCCTTTAGCTAAGTTTTCTTTGCTCAATGAAACAAGTCAAATGCATTCAAAACATATAGGAGTTTTTCAATAATCAATTCAGGTACATTCACCCAACTAGCAATGAAGAGGCACCAATGGGCAAAGCTGACAAAAGCTAGGGCAGAGCAGCAGACTACTGGGCTACATGACCAATTCCTGGGGAAAGGTATTGCTTAAACTTTCTGTGCTGCAAGACTTTCTAATCTCAGTTACCCTTGTGGAAATAGGCTTCATTTGTCTGTGGTAGAGCTGTCTTCACACGGAAGCATGAATGGGACTGACAAATATCTCCCCAGCAGTTACAGCTCATTGGGTTCTTGGAAAAAAAGTAGCTTGTGCAAGTAGAGAGACCTGTTGAACGCAAAGGGAGAATCTTATGGTTTTTAAAGGGAAGATGGCTTGATTCTTCAAAATTTGCTTCCTCAAAAGCTAATCCTCCTGCGATTCATTCTTATGGGTTCCTCTTGTGAGGTCTTCCTCTCTCAGCCTGGAGAACCACACTGAAGGCAGCAAGTATGGTTTTGCTTGTGGATGATATCACATATAAACGTCAGTCAGCTCTGGAATGTGGAAATCCAGCTGAGAAGACACTTTTGGCTTCTTCCAGGGTGCAACAAATAGATAACTGAAATTTCCTATGAATTATCAGCAATGTAGATTGTTGTCTTGCTTGAAAACCAGAAAAATTGGCTTCAAAATTTGCTATTTTCACCCAGCCCCAGTTCTGGTGATCTTCCCAGAYGCTGACCTTTTTTTTTTTCTCCCCAAAAAATATTGCTTTATATTCTCTCTGGCCCTAGCCAAAGTCATTACTTTCCCCTTTGTCATACTGAGACTCAATAGCATTGTAATTATTTCTGACATATGGTATCATCTATCCACCTCTTCTTCCAATATGTGCAAATAAAAGAGGAATGCCACTGCAGCCACTAGACCATAGTTTCCATCAGTTAGTACCACTTCATGGCTCTCCATTCACGGGGGGCATGGACCAAAAATCTGTGTGCCGGGCGATGTGCTGTGCTTGGAGACCTGGAGTTTTGCTCTCGTATTTCATTTCCCTCAGAACTGGAAATTACAGCTCCAGTTTACTTCTCTAGTTTTGTGGCAGAAGGCCAGTGATTCTATCTGAGAGCTTTTCCTTTACCTTCATTAACCCCCAAATGTTGCTGTATTCAAAACATCCAGAGAGAGTGTATTTATCATTCATTTTCTGTTCATGTTGATGTGGGAAAACACGTGCAATCAATATTGAGTCTCTTTCAAAACAACTTAAAATGGGAATACATATTGGTCTAATCTAAAACTAATCATGATGATAAATGATGAAAAATATGCCAAAAAGTGGAAATCCTGTTTTTAGAAGTTCTTTAGTTATGGGTATGTGTATGTACCTGCATATATATATATATATTGCTCACCAAGAAATTAGATCTCAAATCAGAATTCAATTAGAAAGGAAAAAATTGCTCTTAATATTTAAGTTTGTGCTCACATCTAAACCTCGCATGTCTAGTTTTATGCATCTGCCATCTATTTAAATGTAACCTGGTCATATATTTTATTTACCTACACAAAAAATGGCCACAATTGCATGTTAAAAAAAGGGAAAGGTAGATTCAGCCATGTTAACCTCTCTTCCACGGTTATTTCCTTATGCAAAATAGAACTGTAAAGCAATATAAGCTGTGAAACATAACTGTCCTTCTGTATATTTACGGCTCTCCAACTGGTTTGCTGTCCTCCTTTCAGACTAAAAGTAAACGCCATTGCGTTATTAGAGAAGTGAGTGCCATTAAAGATAAATTAGACTGTGGTTTGGTGAACAGCTTAACTCAGTATAAACCAACCCTGCTAGCAAAAGAAGTCTTGCCCCCACTCCATACCCTATCTCTCCGTGGCTTAGTGAACTCCTGCCGGCCCTGGCTTGTGCCTGGGTGAGCACTTCTGCAGCCACCCAGGGAATCATCAAGGAGCAGATCCAGCTGGAAACGAACCTGTCAGACAAAAACATTTCTTTTCTCATGAGTTTTCTGCCAGAGCAGAAGTAAGTGTCCAAGGATCGGAGAAGGAGAGGGCTGCATTGCCATCTGAAACCAGTCTGACCGGTACTGAGGAGTTAATGGTTCTGGTATCTCTAGGAACTCACTGGGGAGAAGCAGTAGTTTCTAACGTGCCTCCATGGCCAAAATATTTCTAGGCACTGCAGGAAATTGAATGGTTTGGGCCATGAATAGTTTTCATTAAAAAGTGGCTTTTTGGGGAAGAATTAAATTTTCAAAGTAACTGATTTTTTGGACTCTCACACAGAAAAGGACCTCTTTACGTCTGTATTTTAAAATGTCTCCATAAAGATAATCCCTATAAAAAGTGAATTTGCTAATAACTATTTCTGAGGCTTGCAATAATTTTTTTTTGTCCCAAGTTAAGAAGAAAAATCATGAGAGCTGCTAAAACATTAGGTGGTTCAGTTCTGTACATTTTGAAAGAGTAACTTCAACATTTGACGTAAGTATGGCTTCTCACAGCGCATAAAGTTAAACAGCTATACATGGCTTTGCCTCATTAGGTCAGCAATACCAGCCACCAAGACAATGCAGCTGGCTTCTGTGATATTATTAAAGAAATTATAAATACATGCACACATGCTTGTAGCATCAGTCCCCAAATGAAGACGTAAGATCACAGAATTGTTCAGGGGGGTAGAATCAATAACGTGGATTATAGTAACAACATGGTGAGTTAATTTAGGGCTATAAATATCCTGTTATGGTTTTAATCTTTATTAAATTGAATGATTCTTATTTATTTTAGTTCACATATGCATATGTTCCAGTGTATAGTTTGTTTCTGCATATATAGGCTTGTAAGACTATAACATATTTTGCAAAAGTCTTCTAAGACATAAACAGTGTTAGTACAAATCCTTATGTGAGAAAACACACAGACACAAACATACACTTAGTCTTTAGTATTTCCCTGTGCATTTTTGCAAACAATGGCAAACCATTTGTTTTGGTTTTTTTTTAAAAAAAGCATGCAATTTTTTTGCATTTCTAAGAAGAATTTAAAACATCTTTTTGCTTTCTATACTTATTTTAATGGTTTTGCATATTACTTTTCATCAAAACTCAGTATTTGAACATACACTTATCACACGCCTGTTTTCTTTGTTGCTTGTAATTACTGAATAAGTCAGAATCATAGCCAAGTAAGTCTGTGTGGTATTACATCTGGAGTAGCGTACTATAGCAACATTGTGCTTTGCAGAGCTGCTACTCTCATAGATTTGATCTTAATGATGGGCTACACTTTCATCTTGAAAAAAAATCATTTTCCGCAACTCACTGCTTTTTATACCTCAGCTAGAAAATGCTGTTTATTGTTCAGTTTCTCTTGCATACAGTGTTTGTATCTATAATTGAAACTTAAAAGCTAAGAGCTTGAATAATTCAATCAGAAAGCATATTGTTTTTACTGTTCTCAGTATGAATTCAAACGATCACATTATTGTGATGTTATAATATCAGAATGTATTTATTTTTACTTGCATAGTCATAGTAGGCAGCGTCTCTTTCCAGAAAAAAAAGCAAAGGAGGAGGGAAAAAAACCAAACCAAAACAAAACTGAGCTTTTTCCGTGCCGGGGTCCTCTGGTCTAACTTAAGCAAATGAGATATCTTGTCCCCTCCAGCAAGCGCCTGGTCTGTTGCTAAGACTCTTTCTATCAGTGCTGCTGCATGCACTGAAACTGCCCCTAAGGCTGAGCATGATCATGTCGGGTAGGAAACGCATAACCTCCTCATTTGAAGGCACCTCAGTTACCGAGTGTGTCACTGATACTACGCTCTTGGCTGTTAGATGTCAGCTCAGTAAGGTAGAGAGAGAAAGCATCCCTGCTTTCTCTACTACAAAATGCCTTGTGGAATTACAAAGAGAGAATAGCTCCATGCAAGCTCCATTGATGTCGCTGGACACCTTTTCACCTCAGAATTAGCTGGTTTACCGTAGAACAAATTGAGGTTCATATGTTTTGTGTTTAGTGCGAATTTTTTCATGGATGTAAGAGACAACTGAAAAAAACCCCAATGTTTTAATTGAATTATTAACTAACATATAGTCTGAATGATTTGTGTCAATGCAAACATAAAATAAGAGCATTGAAAACAGAATGGATAAAACTGCAGTATCTAATGCAAGCACCATGTATTTTATCTCAACTGAACTACACAGCAATTTTTTAAATGGATAAAACATTTCACAAAGCATCCCATGTGACTTTTGGCTTAATACGGCTGAAGCAACTGGTAAGAATTACCAATAATATGGAAAGGATCCATTTTTTTCTTTATTGTTATGTTTGGATAAATCATTATGTATACTCATCCTCTCTTAGATAGTGCTGTACCTGTGCAGGTAGGCCCAGGAAGAAAAACTGTCCTTCCTCCCAGAACTGTGAATCTGAAATGTTCCAATTTATATAGATTTTCATTATGTCCTTAGCATAATTTCAGCACAAACGAAGGGCTTAGCTAGACTCCCATGGTGTGTCCTCCGGGTACTGAACAGCTTAACATCTTTTTCTCTGCTTACCAAGCTTAACGCCTGTAAATCAACCACTCCTTTACGCAATAATTCCCCTTATTCTTAATTCAAAATAACAAAGTTAGCAGCAGAATTTGGATAATGAGAAACAATATAGTTTTGGCCTGTATGTGATCCTCATTCATTATCTTCTTGCCATTTTTTTCGGGAAATAAAAAACGCTTTTATTTGCAAATCCATCCATATCACTTTATAAGGCACATTATTAGGAAATAGCATGATTTATTGAACTGAGAAATTTCAGTAAGGCCTAAATGATATAGTCTGCTAAGAAACTCATTTTTTCATGATCAGATGTGATCATAGGTGTAACACCAGAAGCCCCCGCCAAGAAAACACGCAGTAATAAACTTGCAGAAAGCTTTCACTACTGCCTATCACTGATGATGGTTCCCCCTTCTCTTACCTCAAACATTGCCCAAATGGGGATGTACGAGCATCTCCCAACTGGCTGTCTTGTGAGGTAAAATGAAGAAAGCCTTAAACTTCACAATTGCCAATAATGAGCAATCATTACTCAAATTACACCAAGCACTGATTAGGTTTAAAGTAATGAAGAAAACAACACGATCAATCATCATCAACCCAAAAGAAGTCAATCTGTGCTAGAGATACAGCAAGATCTTAGTGGAGGGCTCCATCTACAGGGTTTGGGAGATGAGAGAGAAAATCCTTTGCATCACATCTGAAAAAGATTCCCCGTGCTCCCCACTCTGCTCAGATTTTTCTTACCAATCTCCAAAAGCCACACACGTAAGGATTTTTTTTTTTCCCTTTCTTTAGCTGCACAAAAATAAAAAGGACCTTATCAAAAAATTAAGGTAGGAAAACTTTTTGGAAGGACATTTTCCTGCTGTTGGACTGGAATGCCTGTTAAAAAAAAAAAATCACGAGAGTTAAATACCTAACATCTATCAAATAGTAAAATTATACTGAAAGCTCTGACTGTGCGAACAGCATCAATGGAAGCTGAGGTTTTTAATGCAATTTGTATTAATAGGTTCTAGCCACAGAAATAACACTGGAAAAGCACAAATTGCACAGGAAATTCCCATTTGTCAATTTTCATCAGCTGCTAAATAGAAAATTACAAATTAGCACAAAGCTTATTTTGAAAATCAAGAGGAAATTCATCCAACGCCACATTTCTTAGGCACAGAATAAGATTTTGATACCAGCTACAGACTGGCTCTAATAAAAAAGAACCCATTGTTTTTTAAAAATAGGAAAATAAAAAAGGATGAGAGTAGGTATGTTACTATTCTATGCACATGTGTTGTATATGCAAACTTTAAACTGTGCATATGAATAACGTTAATATATGCATTTTATAAAAGACGTATAAAGACAGTATTATTCTTTAGGAATAATTTCAACTGAAATATGTCCCCTGCCTGTGTGCTGCAGGCATTACATAACAATTATTTTAAAAGAAAGTTAAGCATAGGAAAATACAAAATGAACATTCCAATTCGAAGCCTGCTGAACGTAACAGAAGTTTCTCTATTGACATAATTCGCTTTTGGATTGGGCATAATCATTAGAAATAATGAGATACAAATGAAAGCCTAGTAAAAAAGGCATGACTGAAGGGAAATAAAAAATAATACACAGCCCTTCTAGTATCAGTTTACATTATAAAGCCCCTTGTGGAGCAGTCCTAAAAATTTAAGGGAAAATTTCTAACTTTTCATACTTTTGCTTTGAGCCATTCAGTACCATGTGGCAGAGGATGGTCTCTCTCCTACCGAGTTCTATAAGTGGCCTGAGATAATCTATAGGAAGAATGTCATCATCACTAAAACTTCACACTTGTTTGGAGTAATTTCTATTAAAACATTATTTCAACATCCTGTATCAACAATAAATCTAATGTAGCTTATGTAACATGCTTAATGGTTGTTGATAATCAGGAAATTATGAGCTAGTCGAGGAATTTTCATACTGAAATCTATTTTTTTTTTTTTTTTAAGACAAACTTAAAGATAAGCATGTGGCTACGTGCCTGGCTGAGTTACAGATGAATTTGAGTGCTTGCTTAAATAAAGCATTGTGAGGAGTTTTGCAAGGTTAAAAAGTGGATTGGGAGTTCAGGTATTTGTAGAAATAATTTGGAAATAGTTGAATATTTTGAGATTCTTTTGTCTTTACTCCTGATAGCCCCAATCCTGGAAATACATAGTCTTCATGCAAGTAATTGTGCTGTGCACTTACAGAACTGTCATGGCTAATGTGGCCCTATATATATATTAAATGGCAATAAAGTCTTTTTAAAGAAAAAATTATTAGGTTGTTTATTAAAATTTTGATTTACTTAAATGAGCCTTGAATAATATTGATTACCTTTTCCCCCTTCTACCTTGCAATGGAGAAAAAATGCCATCTATACCAATGTGCTTGAAAGTTCATCTACGTTCTTCTGAAATTTTATCTTTTCATACAGTTTCTCCATTTCTAAGTATGTTAAAATAGTATTTTCTTGCAATACCACTGCTAATTTAATGCAAACATTGAATCTGCTCATTTAAAAAAAAAAAAAACGAGAAAGAAACAAAATCTTGCTGGAAGAAGTTGACAGCTACAAGTATGTTTTGCAAAGTTTTTACATTATACTTCTTTAAAACATATTTGGATTGTCCATCCTTGACAACAATAATAAACTATTTCCATGGATACTCAGGGGAGAAAACAGTGGAAATCTCCTCAACAGAGCAGAGCAGGTAACAATGCTGACTACAGAAGGAATGACTTGTCAGCGCAAGGTAAAGCAAGTCAGTTGTTAAGGTATTAAAACCAAAATAAATCCTTTGGTTCTGATTGATTATTTTCAGACCTTTTAGAAAAAGCTGTAGGGAGCAGAGGCAAAAATTATGTCTCTAATGAAACTGGAGGGTCGAGTCAGTCCTTGTGGAGGCGAGCTTCCCACGGACTTTGTGCGGCAGGGCGTGCGGGGACTCGCAGGGTGCAGCCTGGGCTCGTGCAGTGACAACTAGGAACACTGCTCCTCCCCACAGATGGAAACGGCATCTCTGTGGGCACTTTCACTGAGGATCTCGGACATGGCTGTTGTAATTAGACAATAAATAGCCAGCCTGGCAATAAGATATTGTAATCACAGCAGAGAACTATGTTTAAGCTTTCATTATGTTCTCAGATAACAATTGGTTTGCGCTGCACAAGTAGAAAACAAGGGTCAGTAGCATCTTTAAAGTAATCCCTAATAAATTTCTTCTAAACCCCTATGACCTCAGTGCAGTGCAGAGCAACATCTCGAAGTACCACTTGAGGAAGGAGAACAGTGTATTGATTCTGCAAGATTGGGATTTATCTGGCACAGAGACTTCAAGAGAGGGACCTTGCCCCAACATGCTGTCCAGAAGCAATAAACCCCAGGTATTTATGGACCTCCGTGGGAAGAAAATGTGGCTTTCGTAGTGCCTTTCATGCTTTGCATCTCCTGCAGACCCACTGGGGACCATCCTGCTCTTCTTGGATCTGAGATCCTTGTCCTCTAGGAAAAGGCAAGAAAGTGCTCTTGAGTCCAGACTTCTGCTCCCCTTTGTAAGAGGTCCCCTAAGTGTGAACCTTTGGTAGGAGAGTTTCAGGAGCAATTTACGCCTCTAACGTGAGAAGTACCTGGTCTGAGGGCCAGCCTTGTCTCCCTTCCACAGGGATCATGAAAAGGAAGCTGCCTCAGCCTTTCAGATCGGAGGAAATCTAGATGAGACGTATAGAAGAAAAATGAATCTAGGGAAGCTATTACTGGGCTCCAGCCATTGTATTCAGTCAAGAATACATCAAGCAAGGGAATACAGAGCTAAAGTTGTGGGCAGTGGACTGGGAATTGCAAAAGAGCCAGCTGGGAACTTCTGAGAAAACACTTGTCACTGAAACCAGCCCAGACYGTACCTGTTAGTGAAGTCAACACCAGGTTTTGCAAAACTGTTTTCATGAAGAGTTCTCAGGTTTCAGACAAAAATCCCTGGTCAAAGCCAGGGTGGGGTGCGTGGGAGCAGAAGAAGAAAGAGAGTGTGATCTACTTTCATGAATAATTATTTACAGAAAGTATGACAGTACAGGAGCTTGATGTCTTTCTAGTCTGGTGCCTAAAGTAATTTGTGTTAGACATAGGAGACAGTTCCTTTCCCAGCTTTACATCAGAAACAGCCCATGCTGGTACCTTCACCAGACAGAGGAGGTGTTATTTTTGTACCAATGTGTTTGTTTTCAGACCAAGTGCTTAAGAAGATAGGTCATAAGATAGTGAAAGAGGTTTGAAGAGATCACCTCTAAGAAAACTGTAACCACCAAAACACCCTTTATATGGAAGACTAATAATGTTGTGAATATCTTAAAATAATTACAGTAGAAACAGGAAAACATGAGCACATGTGGGTTGAGCCGAAGATGGAATTCTGCTGATGCTTAGCTTGGTGGTCCTGTGGGTAGGCAACATACATAAGCAATTGCCCAAGGCAACAACATTCTTTATTAGATTGATTAAGCACCAGGTTTACTTATTGTTGTTAGTAATGGATGCCAGATTTCTGCTTTGCCTATGGTAATAGGAACCAGCAGAGAGGAAGGAGTGTTACTGTGAGCATTGGTCCTACTAGTTCTGTGGAATTTTCACACCTACCTTGTTTTAATGTGGAAACATAACCACAAATGGTTCTCACCCAACGCTTGCTGTGTGATTCATTGTTCTTTCAACCTAAAACTGAGATTTGTGTAAGCTGATTTAGCTAAGATAAGGAATATGGGCCCTTTGTTGTACCATCCAAGTAACTCGTAGGCTTCCTTTGCACTACTGTCTGGGATTTCATCAAGGTGAATCGTTCTAGGGTGGAGCTAACAGAGAAAAAGTGCAGCTGTTTGCAAAGGAAATACAGCGTTGAACACAACATTGCATACACAGAGCTACTTTTAATATTCATATTAGCCAAAGATACAATCCATGTGATGAATTCACTCACCAGACCCACGCCTACCCCAAAGAGTCACAACAACTTCATCACTGCAGCCTGTAAGCTGTGGGAATGCATCAAATATATTGGAATGAGGTATATATCTAAGGCAGCTGAAGGAAGTGTGAATCTTTCCATTGACTTCCTATTGTTATGTGTGCTCTGGAGCAGATCCGTGCTACATAAACTGCTTAAAAGGTTTTCTTTGAAAGTCGGTCAGACTCAAACTCCTAAATCATTTAAGTGCTCTTGAAAATGATACCCATATACTCTGTATCCATGTGAAGTCTCTGTCACTTCAACTATCAACATTTTCTCACAAACTTTTGCTGTTGGATTCATTTTAAAAATATATGTAGTGATATAAAATTGATGAATTCTTAGTTAGCTAATAAATGTCCTTTTTCACTATTGGTTGTTAACATAAACATTATCACACGGTTTAGATTTTTCTTTATTGCATACCATCTAATATAGAAGATGCAACATATTTTATCAATAAAATCAGTACTTTAAATGTAATATATTCAATCAAGACCTCATGTTTCTGTTTTCAGTTAGCTGGTAAGCTTCTATTTCCAATAGTTTTAATACAAATGCAATTAAATTATTTTTTAATGTTATTACATATTAGACATCTCTCATATGTACATTTTTCACTATAGWGCAAATAATATTAAATAAGAATTATCTTCAGTTAAAAGTTCACTATGTTAATACTTAAGTTTTAAAGTGGTAGACAGAAGTTGCCATTATATGTGCTTTTTTATTACCAGGATTTTTTGCAGAGGGGAGTGTATACAAATACAAATATGCATATATATATATGTTAGAATAATTTCAATCTATTGCTTCTATATTGATATAATGTTTTTGATATAGACAGATAAATATAATTGAGTACAAAGATTATTATAAAGTTTAATAATTTACATCCAATCACCAGATTGAAAGTAGGAAACTATTAATTATTTAGAGATAGAAATGCTAAAGCAAGAAAGTAACGAGTATCTTAAGAAAAAAAAAAATTATATCTCCTATAGACTTAGGTTATTCATTTTGTATATTTATGATAGATTTGGTTCCTAGGATTCAAGACACTTCTGACCTTTATAAAAATATGCTAATATGTTGAATTATTAGATGTTTCCTGTATTTATGTTTTGGATCTCTGTCTGCCTTATTTTAACTAAATTCAAGACTTTTTAAAAATGGTAAGAAACACAAAAAGGTAGGTATACCGTTCTACTCTTGTGAACTGATGATGTGCAGGACAATGATGAAGAATGGGTTTTGCAGCCAAGACAGGGAGTAACTCACTGTGGAAAATTATGTCTCTGTCACCCCAAATCCAAAATGCCTCTCTGCATGATCTTCTCCAAATCCAACTTTTTTCTAGAATCAAATGCAGCCAGCTTTTCTCCTGGACTGCACTGAACTGGTCTCCGATTGTATTTAGGAACTGCCTAAGGAAAGTTAAGACCTAATCTTTGGCTTCATCAAAGTGAACAGGACAAGGCATAGGTGCAGGGAGGTCTGTGCCAAGTCATTTTGTAGGATTCACATGATGCTGACAAGAGTTCTGAATAGGGCTGCCCCTGAAGAACAGCAATGCCTGCTGAATTAAAACAGAAAAGAAAAAAAAGATCAGCTGCATCACAAACAAAACTATGCCTAGCATCACAGGGAGGAAGACTGGCATTTTATGAGGGTTGAAGGCTGTTTGTCATCTTTTGAGAATGGGCCAGTAGAAGATGGTCAGTGTATCTTCATTTTCTTGTTTGATTGAGTTCTTGCTTTTCAAGGGATAACCCTTAAGCATTTCTATTGAAGAAATTGGTAGTTTCCTCCAATAAAATCAGGCTGGACTTCAACAACCCATTGTGGTACCTAAGAAACATTAAAGAAATCCTTTGCCCACTGAAGTCAATGACAGCTTTGCCATTGATTTCAGTTGTGCCAGGATTTTACGCATTATGTTTCATTTCAACTAACACTGTTTTCATTTTAGGTAACATTTTAAAATATTTTGTGTTTTCTTTATGATAGGAGATATTGTTGGGCAATAGTAGGATGTTCCTTTGTTTATTTTAAATGCTTTAAAAATGGGTGTTTTAAAAATGCAGAGAAGTCTTATAAATTTCAACTAAAAATAGGAGTTTTCCAGTGGATGCATTTTATTGTGATATAGGAAGAAATATTAACTCAGACCCCTGTTCCAAAATTCTACAAGACAAATAAAACATGTATAAAGGTGGTAATTTAAACAACATACATGCAAATGAGATCATTCCATTTTCTTCTTTCTGACGATAGTATCTATAGAGTCCTCATTTCTACAGAAACATGTCTTATTTTCGATAGAAGTCTAGTTCCTTAATTATCATTATAATCAATTGAACTTTACTATAAGTGATACGATGCCAAATCCAAATAATGGCTATGAAGGTAAAGTATATGGACTCTTGAAAACCTTCAAGATGCAAAAAATTTTTTAAAAAATAATCGAACAGAAATGCACATACGTGTGTGAGATGATATTGGCTTAATTCTGACAAGAGCTGCCAGTTTTGTCTATGTCATCAGATGAAAAGCACTGATGGCCACATGGACACCAACACAGAGTTATCTGGAAACTGCAAGTATTTTTGGCATAAAAAATTGGAAGGAATGAAGAACGTGCAGGGACACAGAGCTAAAGAGGGAAGACAGGAGATTTTCCGTTTTACCACAGATGAACTAGGATACAAAATCCAGAATTTTGGGTGGGATTTTTTTTATTATTATTTGAGAAAATGATTTTGAACAGATATACTACATTTATATTTCATTTGAGCGTATGTGTGTGTGCTTTTGGTGTGTATAGCTCTGTGCCTATCTGCATAGATGGAACGTTTCATGCTCTCTGCCTGGCTGAGTCAGCCAGAAGACCACTCTTTGTTAATAGTATTTGCTCTTATTTCATCTTGTGTTATTGTCTCATGTGGATAGTTTTATAGCTATTTAATGTAAAATTAAAAGAAGACAACCATAGAGGTTTATGGTACAGCAAATTCAGTTGTTCCCTTTCTATTTTTAGAATAGTTTTAATCATTTGGGGTACATCTTGAGAGCACAAAAGTGAGTCATGCTTTAAATAAATTTGTTTGGAAGCACGTATAAATGACTGGAAATGGGAGCAGCAGAGCTGACTCATGTAGAGATGAGAATGCAGCACTTTCCATAGTCCACATAGCACCACTGAGAAAACAGGTGTACGGCTGTGTAGACTACCTTTAAAAGCCATAGTGAGGCAATTATCCTGTGCTCATCTGAGAGCATTTAATTCTTATTTTTAATAAAGTCAGGGTTAGGTGGGGACCCAAGAATCCGGATAGCCAACTACAGTTTACTCCTTGAACATTCAGTAAGCATTTGGAAACGGAAGACATTTTGTAGCTTTATGTTATCATAATCCAGATTGATGTGTACTATATAGACTCCTAAACCATGCAGAAGTTTTTATGAGAACACAGGAGTGAGCATATGCTTCTGCAACAAACCAAATACAATATATATGTGTAATATATATATACACACATATGCATATATAAAAGACACATATCACTTATATACATAAGAAGAGAACCCAAGTGCCATATATTTTGAGCACATTATACCTGTGCTTTTATGTATATCTGTAAGAAAAAAAGAACATGCTATAACAATGCACAGGTATGCATCCATATTTTATGCTAACTCTTACAAGTTTGCACTCGTTACAGATACTTGAATTTTCTACTCATTTTTGTAGAGCAATAAAGAAGGGGACTTCTAAGTTCACTTACCTGTTGTCAATTACTGATGCCTCATTACACAAATCACTTGGAAAGCTGATGAGGTTTTATCTAACATAGAGGCCAGGTCAATCAATCGTCATCAGACCTGTGGATCTTCAATGGACATTGAAAGGTTAACCCAGTTCTTCAGGGCCTCCATCATGTCAGCAAAAATTAGCAAGAAGGTGGCCGAGTTGTCAATAGAGCACAGAGACAATTAGTTAATGATTAGAATGCTAGCACTTGGGGAATTGATAACAAAATGAGCCATCTTGGATACATTTGCATGCATTTAGAAAATCTATATAGCTTGGTGGAAAGGGAGGGAAGTCTGTGCATATGCTGCAGTAAGGAGTGCCGTAAAGCAGAATTATGTATGTCTGAGTGTATTGTAGACTTGGCTGTGCTAAATTAAGTCACTGTATCAAAAAACCTGTACATTTCAGCTTGTCAGAGTCAGGTACTTGGCTTTACTGATCTACTTAGTAGCCAGCATTAGCAATGACTCTGCTGCCCTGTCATCATAACCCCATTTTCAGCTAAACGATTATGGATTTGGTATGTTCTACAGTAAGCACTGGCCCTACCTGTTGTGATTAAACTTGGAGCTTGTTAAATTAGGAACAAGATAAAATTAAAAGACTTTCACCTGTTTAGGATTTCATCACTTAATTTCATTCTTGACTTCTCTTCTTTCATAAGAATATTTTGTAAGACTTGCACCTGCAATTATAATTTCATTTTTATATCCCTTGTTGGAACATGAAATCCTCTGTCCATATCACTAGGCCAGGGTTCCTTCTTGTGTTAGCTGAGGCTTCTTAACTAGTTTAGGCATGAAAAATAAATGTTAGAAATTGTCTGCATAATTACTTGGACAAATGGTTTTTGATCGTTTCAAGGTCTCCTTTACCTTTGCGCTCTCCATTAGGCTCAGATGCATTTCTGATACTCACGACTACATTTAAAAATTGCTCAAATGTTCTGCCATTGAAGTATTGCAGATTTATTTTAGGCTACCTTTGATGGAAGACTAGTGTAGGCTCTATATCTGAATTGCATTGTCCACCATTATAAACACCCCCTTAATAAGAGACATCCACTCAGTGTCTAACAAAAGAATTCCTTGGATTCTGAGAACAGCTTTAAGAAGATATATCATATATACTGTAGGTTATCTTGTGACCCAATTGCCTTCCTATTGATGTGCTGATACTTGGATTTATGTCTCTGAGTGCTTTGACATACAAGTATCCAATTATATTCAATTTAGATTCAGGTGGCAAAGACCTTCACTTTTATTTAGCAAGCATAGATTTTGTAAGTTTTAAAGAAAATGTCATGAAGGGAAAGGGAAGATTTTCAGATGGCTGACTCCAGCTTTATGTTTTCTACCCCTRTAATCCTCTGCAAACCATAACAATTTAAGTCATAATCATATTTATATGAGATTTAGTGAGAAAGGGGTTTGAGATGACCAAGTGGTGGTTTCTGCAACAGTGAAAGTGAGACATTACAGTCTCCAGCATCTGTTCAGACAGTTTTCAGTCCTACATTTTATAAACAAAAAAGGCATCTCTTTTCCTCCTGTGAGCAATAAAGGGGATGAAAATGTGCTTTAAAGACATCCGCATTTGAATTGTCCCATCTGAAGCAGAAAGCCTAATTGTCTGGAATATTAGTCCTCCATGCCATTGTGATGAGCCTTTATGAGTATCTTCCTCCAAGTGTATTGAAAAACTCAAGTGTGCTTGACACTGAGCGCTAATGTTTCTCTCTACACGTTGATGTTACCGTCACAAAAATGTGTCGTGCCTTAGAGCTGTAACTTGCAAAGCAATTAAGCCCAGGAAATCTTTCGGATTAAGTGAAAATAAAAATATCATGGCCAGTAAACACTGTTTCATTACCAGGCTTGTGATCGGTGTTGGTATGTTTAAGCCATAGTCATATTGTGCTTTCTTTATTCTTTCATTATTACAATTCAGAGGATTTTCTTTTCATCCATAAGTTCAGGTTTAAATATATAATGGGACAGATTCCACATTATTACATCTGGAGTTATTCAACTATGATCAATCGAGCTGTATCAGATTAACCAAGAGCAAGCTTTTGTCCATAATGTCAGAGTAACGGTCACAAAGAGAGACATATTTTCTATAAAGCATTGCAGACCCACACTATTGGATTGTACTCGTGGTACCCAGGCTCCTGGAACCAGATGCATTCCTCCTTTTCACCTGCTCTTCACCTCCTACGGAGAAAGCCTTTTCCCCCTCGGATATATTGTCATCCTGCCTCTTTGACCTCTAAACTGACGGAAATGGTTAAACTTCCTTGATGAAAGTTTTCTTCTTGGGATTTCGTTGAAATGCTGCTCGTACTTTAAAGCCACCATATAGATTCTTTAAGGATGGTTTCTGGTTCCCTAAAGAAATTCCACAATAGCTGTTGAGCTGTTGCAACTATTGCCTTTCTTGTTTCTCATTTCTTTCTTGCACTTTGATCAGAAGCTTTGTTGAAATATGTTGGTGTTGGTCCAAGGGAAGTTTTCTTTTTTGTCTCATGCCAGCTACACTGAAGTATATTTCTGAGTAGAAGAATGGGCTAAGCAGGGAGTCCTGCTTGGGGAATGTAAACACTATTGTGGTCAGTATATTAAGAAAGATCCTGAAGCTAAAGACAAAACTTCTATCTAGATGGGAAGAGATGCCCGTAGTAAAACAAAAAGCACTCCGAAGATTTCAGCTGAAATATTTATTGACATCTATTTAACCACCAATCTTGAGACTGTTTTTATATTAAAATAATAAAGAAATCCTGAACCACTTCTGCCTAGTTTTCTCTAGATACAAAACAAAAAAACAACTGGGAAAGGCCATCTTCATGGTATTTTCCCTGTAGRTGAAAACAAAAAACTAGAGTGAAAACTGCTCCCTTGAGATCTCTCATCTAGGAAGACCCTTGAGCTTCATGTACATTTGGGTAACGGCAGCACCTCTGAGCTCTTTGAAGTTATAGCCTTCAGTACTAAGCTGATTTCATTCAAAAGAGAAATCTAGGATGATGTTTATAAGGGTTTGCAGTTTCACCATGGTTTTGATCAGAAACAGATGGTGTATCTGAAACAATTAGAAAAACTTTTGTTTAGAAGCAGCCCACACGTAATTGACTGTTTGATGTAGACATCATAGCATTTGGTATTGGGGAGAGAAACTTGTAAATCCATTTAAAATTTGGTGTGCCAGGACCTCAGCAGGTGTCAGTTGGCATTGCTTCTGGAAGCCGTGTCAGCTCACATGAGCTGAAGATCCCAGCCTGCAGTCCCTTCAAATGAACCATCATCTCTTTACAAAATGAGCAGAACCGCACCCTTTCCTAAGAACAATTTCATAGAGGATGCACCAGCCCCCAGGCGGTATAAGATAATGCTGCAAAATTGCTTTTGTTAAGGACTCCTTCCACTGTAAGTCCAGCTGAGCATTGCTGGACCTGGAGCACATGTGAAGACTTCCCTCCAAATAACACCAGGTGCTGAGATCATGGCACCGCGTTTGTTTTGTCGTTATGCACCATTTACATCTTCTCTAAGAATTAGTTCTCAGTTAGGATCTCGCAACTAAATCAACATTTTCCTACCAGAAGGCAGGAAGCTATGAGTTATTGTAAAGGAAAAAGCCAGTATACAGAATATTAAGCATGTCAGTCCACTTTTCATGACTAGAGACTTTCAGGGTGGCCAGAACTCAGACATGTAGCTGTGTGGATGGTAGAATCAGGAAAATACCAGCTGTGGAGACCCGTGCCTGCTCTGAAAACTGTTGGTGATCACTTTTCTATAAACTCTAGTGTGATATAACATTTTCTCCTTGGGTATGGTATTTACAAGACAGCTCCACGAGGGGATACTTAAAAGATTCAATTGTCTCCTGTGGGTTTTCATTGCCAGAAGAAATTATCTTGTGCCTAAAATTCAGTGTAAGCCAATAATGCTTATGCATGGTTTCATGCATCTGTGTGTGTGCATGTATGTTCAGTATAGATTTTGATAGATTTTGAAGGAAGGCCAAACAGAACCAGCTGATCACTTAGTAAGGTCACCACACCATGGAATTGTACTTAACTGAGAATTTAACGCAGTGTTGTGGTAGACCAAGTCTCTATCTCCCAAAAAAGATACAACATTATTTCAATAGGAGCAGGATTAGACACATGCTGAACACTCTGTAGAATCCCACTATACACACACAAAGCTGATTGTCTTGAATTAAATACTGTTGAACAAACTGCCATTTTCATTAAACCCTCTTTTTGCACTCCACTTGTAACGGGATGAAAATATATGTAATAATGGGCCCAGGTACACAAAGTGCACATTTAAACGACGTAAAATGCTTGCATACGTAGTGCACAGTGTCACGAGGCAAATGTGTAAACATGAATCAGGCCCATGTATGAAAATATTTTCACACACGAGGCCCAGATTTATTCCACCTAACTTTAGGCACTTAACTGAGATACTTAAGAATATACTCTTCTGTGGCTCTCCATGTAGTCAATGCAGTGAGAGAGGCACCTTAAGGAGGCGATTTAGCCTATCTATGATCTGAATCGTCCTTAGGAGATTCTTGTTTTCCTCTAACACCTATTGAGTTATTTGTAGGGTAACAAAGCTTTTATGGTAGGTACTTTAGTTAGCTGCCTCGTATAGGGGAGATAAATCTTGGCCAAACAGATTGCATGTTGGAAGTAACTGTTTACATTGCTTGTTGCTGTGATTTCTTTGAAGTTACGAACATTCTCTCAGGAATCTTAGTGATAAAAAAATAATAGTTTAGAGATAAGTTAAGAAATCTTTAGAGTTTCCTTAAACCTTTATACCAGACTCTCAGCTTCCTTACACGGTATTAATATTGCAAAATATGCTGTAATGAACTAGTTCCTCAGAATATCATACTTTTCTTCAGTATCTCAGTTCTCTAAATAGGAAGATCTGATTACTTGACTCGAAGGCAACAAACAGTGATTTTAAAAAACATTTGGCTATTTGTATTTCTATTAATAATTTTCATGAGTTGCTGCAACAGCATGTAATGAGTGTAAAAGTCAATAAAAAAGGTTTTAACTAGCACTAAATTTGTTCCCTGCCAAAGTAAACACCATCACGATTCTGCTTAAAAAGAAAATCCATCCTAGCATGAGCAATCATTGTTTCTTTCCTGCATGGGCTGGGAATGTATGAATAAGGAGAACATTTCTCCTGGAATAATAGTACAGATGGTTAAGTAGACATCTATTTTCTCACTGCCTAAAATGACTTTACATGAATCTCACACAAAGCTGTCTAGATGGCATTATTTTTTTTTCCAAACGTGTGGGTGTTAATTCTTTACTTCTAAGTCCAATTTGGGTAGCTATACCTTTTCTGCCAAATTCTCCCAACAATACCAGGGGAATGTGTATTTCATTTCTCCTTGCGTGATGTTGTTACTCATTACCAAGGTGTAGCTACATGTTACCCCAGATACGGCTCTGTTAGTGAATGCGCTTATGGAGGATCAGACCAATTCCACCTACTTCCCCAGACTGAATCTAGCAGTGATCAGAACCAGATGCTTCACAAGGGGGTGCAAGAAACTCCCCAATAAATAATATGGTATAATCCACTCATTGAGGAAAGTTGTTTCCTTTTTCTGTGGAGATTAAGTACCTTTTAAAGTACTTAATTTTCTGTAATTGAATCAAGAGTCTTGGAATATAGTTTTAGTCATTTTTTCTCTCTTGCTGAATTTTTATCCTCAGTAAATATCTTGTGGCCTAGAGCACCACAGATTAATTTGTGCATTCTGCAAGAAGTATATTCAAATATCTGTTGTCTTTTATTTTCACAGGATATCCCTTCTCCTTGTGTGATAAAGTGAAAATTCAAATTTTATTGGTTCAGGATCTATTTTTCTTTTTTTAAATTTTATTCTACATTTCCTATGGCATCTTCAGAAACTGAAAGATAATAATTCATTTTAATATGGCATACCTAAAGGTCTTACAGAAGATTTTGAATGAAAGGCAAATAATTAAATAAGTCATTAGCATCATTACTAGATCACTTTGCAGCCAGCCTCAAAAATACCTTCAGCTTTAAAAAGGACTGGTGCTTTTTTGAAGTGAAGTCTACTGCAATATCTCCACGCATTTCCAAAAATCTGCGTAAAAATCCGTTTCTTTGCTTTCAGTTGGTCACATTTTTTGAAACACTTGTGTTTTGGGAAAAAAGTGTTCTGTATTCAATCTTTTCATGAAAATTAAGGCTTAGAGAACAGTCTATTTTGCAAAAAAAAGTTTCAGACACATTAAACAGAAAAAGATGACTTATAAATGGTTCTAGCCTAGAAAATGGTTCAGTTTGCATAATTGTACCCTGGCCTGTGAGACTGTACAATTGCAAGTAGCAGATGACAGACATTAAACTAGTTATTCCTCTGATTGTGAATTAAGGAATAGAATAGGGTGTAATACAAGTGAAATTAGTAATTGAATTCAGCTCCATGGAAATAGAAGTGACTTGCTTTGGAGCTAGTGAGATCTCAACTCAGAACTTTTGCCAAAAAATTGAAATAAAATAGTTTTTAAGGTTTGAAAAATGTCAGTGAGACGCTGTAGTTAACTTCATCATTGTTTATTTATTTGCATTGAGGCGGTGCCCAGAGAGCCAGTGAGTGATCAGGACCTTTCCTAGGCCTAATCAAAAAAACATGAAAGAGCCTAAAACCTAATGTCTAATTTTATAGATTTAAGTAGTCCCTGTTGGCTTGTTTACATGACAAGTGACAACAACTAAATAAATTCCAGATTTAGGGGAGTAGCACATACTAGTCGTTAGATGAATAAGACTGATGGAACTTGTCTCCTTTTCTGCTTTACCATATTAGAGTGATTGTGGTTCTTTTTTCTTTTTCTTTTTATCCACATTTTCATAGTTGCTGCCTAAAAAACCTATCCCAGAACACTTTCACCAGGGTTGAAGTAGGTGATTTGGATTAAAAAACAAAAGAGCTGTCAATCTTGATTGTGAAACCTCTTCTTTTTTGGGGAACGAGCCACTGGAGTAATGAAACAGTAAAGGTAGATATACCTCTGAGGAAGGTTACAGAACTGCATCCTATTTCACATGTTTAGGCATGCCAATAGGTGCTCACATTTATTCCACCAAAAATGACCTCAAAGAGATAACATCAAATAAATATTAAGAAAGGTCTGCATGATCTTGGAAATCCTTTAGGATCTTTCAGATTATGGAGCTCTCCAGCCCAAATGAGTTATAAATTTGGATGCTGTATCGGAGCAATACTTTTCCAAAAATTAATTTGAACATGTCATTACATGTGAGTATTTTGGAGATATCCAGGAGTAGATATTACACACCATTTTCACTGGTGGGTTGTATAAACCAGCAATAGCTTTATGAATATTTGGGCACTGGTACAGAGCCAAAATCAATCACACTGTGGTAGAGAGGAGCTTCTTTAGACACTAAAAACAATGAGGTTCAAAGAAGTCAGCACACTTACATTTAAGGGAGCACATCACAAAGCGAATTGGGTCATCTCAGGGAAATATAAAAGCATTATTCCTCTGAGATTTGAAAAAAATACATAATTACTTCTTCCACCAAGCATGATTCTTTTAAATAACCTTCATTTTTGTCCCTTGGAAATGAAAAGAGGTTTACATTAAAAAGGCATTTCCTCTGACTCTCTGTCCTTGAGCAGCACAAAATGTAAACTATACCCTTCCCTTCTTCCTTTGAAGAAAAAGGAGTTTCAATCTTCTTCTGTGAACACGGTCCATTTAAATAAGGAGATGGAGTCCCATCTTTTCGATCAGCTTTCTTTGTTTGACTTGTCAGTAATAACACTTGAGCTGAAATTGTACAGGCGTCCTGCTAATTTAGTAATTATTGACACGGTGCTGGGCAAGAAATGATAGCAAACACAGGGAACTGTTAAGAAGAAATGAAATAAAAGATCTTCATATCATTGTTGAATAATGGTTGAGATCATTTTGTGCTCTAAGTAGGCCCAAGACACCTTTTTCCATTTTCTCGACACATTTATAATTTATGCTTTGTAATAGTTCCAAATATTTTTAGGACTCCGCACTTTGTTTGAGAATCCAGAAGAACTGAATGAGAATCACGAAGTGCACACACAGATGAGTGAGCAGTGTGACCTGCCATAGCTTTTGATTTAAGAATGATCCCTCATTTCTTTATATCCCCCTTTCTTGTTTCTCAATTTACATTTGTATTTAGAGCTGCCTTAGCTCTGGCTGAGATCAGTGTTGCCTGTGCAGTTGACCCCATTGTATGTGGCTGGACCCAGAGATTGCTTTTGGATTTTGCCCTGTAGATAACATCATGGCAGCTTTACTTAGTTCAAATAGCTTTTCAGTGGCCTGGTGTGCAGAGGTTTTAGTATCATTTCAAGGCAGTCTGAGAGCTTCCACCACAGTGATACGGCACTCTGCTCTTTGCATTGAATAATGCAACGTCGAAAGATGTATAAGGGAGAGCATCCAATACTGCGTTTCCTTCGCACTGGCTAGATGATCAGGCTTGTTAATATTCAGGCTCCCTATAGAAGAAAATCACAGTTAACTTGTACATTCTTTATCTCCTTTGAATTCCCTTTTCCATCTCCTCTCACTGGACCTTGTTAAGGTGATTTTCTAGACCTACAATTCTTAAAACTTTTATAAAACCTATTAAAAGTGGCCATGTTTCTAAGCAATAGAGAAAAGACCCTGTGAGCTCATCTTTATTAAGGCCAGCCTGTAAGTATCTCAGCTGTGGATGAAAGATCTTCATTCCCTTCAAGGAGCTCACATACGTAAATGCACAGAGTTGTTTCTTCTCTTTTGAATTTAAACTTGGGGCCCAGTTATTGATGGTAAAATATGTGTTGTAGGTTAGCAGTGTTATTGCAATATTGAATCAGCTGGTGGCGGCACTGAAAACATGCTATCGGGATTTGATGCAGTTATCAGATATTTCTAGCTTCGCAGTGATTGTCATTAGCTAGACTCACCTCTCCTTAATCACAAGGATGTTTGTGGACTGGAATAAAGAAAAATCATTGCAAAGATAATATATTGGGGTACCCAGGACTGATTATTCCTTGCTGAACTGTGCGTTTTAAAACAGGAGACAGTACAGAGCATGCGGAGTGGGTKATCTTCAAAAGCAAAGGCCTTAATAAAAAGAAATAGAGTGATGTTTTAATGGCAAGATTATATCAGTGTCTGTGCAATGTATTAGATTTCAATGCAGTTGTATATTGATTTATACATGAACAAATATGAAAGCTGTTCTTTCACATATTGGTCCACACGCTGCTAATACGCATGAAATGCGGGATTCTGCAGCATTCRGGTACATGAAACCCATACTCAGTGGCTGGTTAAAGAGGATAGAAAAGGTTTATTAATGTCCAAATTAATGAGTGCTTTTCTTCCATGATCACTGCTCTGATCACAGCACAGGCCTATCCTACCCGCCTCAACACCCTCCCACCTCACACAAGAGCCACATGGTTTTTTAAAGGTTTCAATCCGGAGTTGCTTTATAATCTCATATCAGGGTTTTTTTGTTTCTGTAAAGTCTCTGCAGCGAGAGGTTGCAGTGGTAACACAAAGCAGTAAAGCTGTATTACATCCTTGGGTGTTGCTAGCTAATCTACATATATCTGTTTGTATGCACAAATTATTTGGATATGAAAAGAAGTAATGAAGTAACAGATTTCATCTTAGACATGGCTGGCTGTTGCCCCGAGGCTACACCCTGCACACAGAGAGTTGTGTGAGCAACCCCTGTTACTGTTCCTGGGAGCTGGGTGCCTGTCTGACTCAAAGCCCTTTGGCCAATGAACAGTTATAGCTGATTTGTCATAAAATAGATGTTTAAGTACAGTTCTTAATGCAAATGTAAATAGGATTTTTTTTTTTTTTAATTGAAATTGCCCAACCCATTTGGACATCCCTCTCTCTCCCTTCCTTCCTGTACATATCCATGGAAAGAAATAGAGTGAGGCTTGATGCTTTTGTGTCATTAGATAATGTCTTTTGGATCACTTTAGGCATTTTCTTTCTTATGCTTTTTTGCATAAGTTTTTTTTTTCCTCAAGCCTACATCAGTTCAGAGGCTTCTGAGGCAGTTTAAGGAAGGAAGGGGAAAAAAAAAAAAAGAAATTACTTGAAGGAATTTCCTGAAAGAAATTTCAGAAAATACTAAAGAAAAAAATACATCTCTGTTGAAGTAAAACACCCTTGGATGTGTTGGGTTTTATTGGTGTGTGTGGCAGTATGTGCATACGAGGCTGTAAACATGCTTTCCATTTATGCCCACCTTCTTCCAAACTCTGTTAGGAGTTACATTTTTTAATCATTCCAATAGACTACAAACTTCACTCGAGTGTTTCAAAATTATTTTTGTTTGTTTCATTTATGCGTGTTAAGTCCAATAAAATATTTAACAGAGCTTGGATACAAATTGGAAATGGCCTCATCATTGAATGGAAACAGAAGATGTAGCAAAGAATCGTATTAAAGAAAAATTTGTATAATTTTCAGACAAAAACTGAAATGAAATCTGTTTACTAACCCACCAGCTGTCACTGCTACTTCTAGTTGCAATGTATTGCATACACTGAGCTATATACTTGCAGTCACAGGCATTACTGTAAGGTTTCTGCTGGGAAACTGAGCCTAATGCCTTTTCAACTTCTATTTTTTCTTTCAGAATGGGAAATTTAACTTTAGTGCCTGCATGCTTTCTGATTTGCTGCAACAGTTTTATTTTTTTGACATTTTAAAGCAGATTTTATTTAAAGCAAACAAACCAAAACAGAGTCCAACATATTAAAAAGATATAACCAAGGTAAAAATTCAATGGCACTAAAACTTACAGAATACTATTGCAAAATGTCCATGGCTATTCTGAATTCTTTCAAGATGTAGATCTTTGCGTTTCAAGTAAGAAGAAATCTAGACTATGTACTTACTACTTATTGCCTCTCTCAATTCACTGCCTGAGACCAAWTTCATCGACCTGCAGTGGACAGGACGCACTTAGTGTCCCACAGTGTTTGCTTTCTAAAAGGAAACACCAAGGAGATTTTTACACGTATCAGGAAAAAAGTAATAAGTAATCAAAGTACTAGAAACGTTTAAGACACACACTTACAGATGCGCCAAGCTAAAGCACATAAGTAGAGTCAGTGCCCGAGGTGCTGTGATGAGGATTTGGTGGCAAAATGAAGAACTAAATGCAGATCTTCTGCCTGCCTGTGCTAGAGCCTACTGCAGAGGAAAGAAAAGAAAAAAAAACCACAACCAAAAAAGAAACACTTTTATTTGGGCTTGAAGAAAACCTTTTCCTGGGATTTTGAATATTTTTCTCTGAAGAAAAAAAAAAAAAAGAACAAAATTTTGAAATGTAAAACCTTTTAAGTTGCAAAATTAAAACAATTTTGTTTTGACACTGTCAAAATGAAACACACTGACTTCATTTCAGTATTTTTTCAAATGTTTTTGGTGAACAAAATATTCAGCTAAACTAGGGAGAATATGCAGGATCTCTAGTTTTTGCCAAACAGTTTTGCTTGCCTGTGTTTCTATTCTGCTACATTTATTCCATAGTCAACTTTCTGATTCAGTGACCACCTAAGCCAAACCAGGGCTTAGCATTGCCTCCAGCACATTCAAATCAAGCTCCTAGAGAAAAATGAAATTTTCTGGGCTTTTACAATGGTCTCTTTTCCCAAGACTGCATTCATACTAAAGGGAAAACTTCATAAAGTCCTTCATTTATGTGCATGCAATTTTATGTGCTGAGACAAATGTGGTCTTTAAACAGGGTGCATGGTGTAATCGAACACACTTGCTGGAAGCTATGTTTGGGCCGTCTGTGCCTGTATCTTGTTCCCACTGTAGAAAACTAACCACATCCCCTGTCCGCATGGGCAGCTAATAACGTACCAGCACTGCGGCATAATAGCATTTGCACCCACACAGACAGGCTGCTTTTAAAAAACATGCATTTCACATTTTTCCCTTTTTCTCTAAAATAACATTGCGTGGGTACCAGTGCGGATAGTTGCTGTGCTTAATGCGCAACAGATCAGTTATGGGCATGCCTGAACGTTCTGACCCAGGGGATGGAGCATGAGCATAAGCAGAAAGAGGCAGAGGAAATCAGCAAACTTAATTGTTTATATTCCAAATGTAAATATCCGTATATAAAAACACCCCTTAAACCTGAAACCCACCCGTACCGACTGGTCCTTTTTAATCTTAATTTTGAACAGTTGCTACTCCAATTAAATTCTACCACCTAGCATTTTCAAACAGCTCTTAGTTGTTTCAGCAAACTCTTTTAATGGACAGCTGTTTTTGACAGCTCCTCCTGATTTGCCAGCGCTGTGTCATCTGCCAGAGCAGGAGGACCCATTTTGTATTCTGCTGCTGGCACTGAGGGGATATGTAAATGTACACATGAATCAGTTGTCACCAGCACAGACACACTGTGGATGATCAGAATGTGTTGGGAGTTTAGTTGGCTTAAAGTGGGAGGAAAAAAAAAAAACAAAACCAAAACAACAACAAAAAAAACCCCACACACAAAAAAAAAACCCCACCACGCTTAGACTTCTTGAAGTGATTTTTATTTCAAGTCTCTCCAGTTTATTTTCACTTTGTGGCGCTTGTTAGATTTAGTTCAGGAGAGTGCAATCTGCTACTTGCAAATCACCAACCTGAAACTCAAAAGTTTAGGAATTATAGAAACATTTCAGGTAAACAGCATCAGAGCTTCAGCTGCACAAACAGAATTTTATATAGGGCTCCACTTTTCAAACATTTTAGCCTCTGTGAGAGAAAACTTCACATTCCCATGAGCACAGCACGGAAAGAAAGTTTGTTCAGCTTCCCAAGGCATTCTGGTAAATGGTCTGCACTCTTTCAGCCAGCAAGCTCTCAGTTTAATGGCTGAATTTCACACCATGTATACATAGTCAATTTATAAAGTATAGGGGAAATTACAAGTGGGGTTAGCTTTATCGAATTTACTGCTATCTTCCCAAATGCCCCGATGCTACAGCCCAAGGCAATCATTCTCTCTGTATTAACAAGTGGGGGAACAACAATTTGATAGTCCTTCTGTTCACCTTTGTTCCTCTCACCATTACAGCCTGCTGACAAAATCAGGTTCTTCTCCAGTTAAACAGAATACATGTGGGATATACATTTAGGAGATACTTTGAGGTTGATTGTTGAGGTTGGGGATTTTTTTGACCAATATCTGCAAATGTGAGTAACTAATGAACCTCGGTTTAAACGCCCAAAGAAAATGGCAGGATATTTTGACGTCCTGAAGACCTCCTATTGAAGTTTGAATAAAAGCAACCTTTAGTGCCTAAATATTCTCCTAACTATAACTTTATTCTGTTAGAACATCTGTATGTTTGAAAGATGGTATTGATGCAAGAATATATTGAGCAATTGAAATCCCAGTGCCAAAGACACATCCGCTCCAGTGTGCCACGTACATTTTGTCACAAATTCTTCTCAGAGATGCACGTCTCTCAGACTTGACCGATGCTGTATCTCATTTCTAAGTTTAGAAATTAATCAGTGAAAGTCCTGGTGATGCTGAATTTTTTTATAATGAAAGAATTAGATACAGACTAAGTGTCATCGCTGGTAATTTTCAGCTCTATTGTCTAGTATTTGTTAATCTTTACTCTGGTAGATAGCAATGCAAATATGATTCAGGTCACAAATGAAATGAGTTTGGAGTATCTCAGGCCGATGTTCCTCTACACAAAGTATCGCTACTGAATAGCTTTGCAATGACAGGTTAAAGGCTGGAGGATCCTTGGACAGAACAAGAACTGGATTGCTATCTGTTGGCAGAGACCACTTGACCATCTCGTCCTCATAAGCTTTGAAATTCAGTGGGAGTGGTGTCCCAGCCCTACTACAGCCAGTCTCAGAATTTCTGCTTCTGTCTTTCTGTGTTCAAGAAAAAAGGGAACACTTGTTGAACAGTCCAGCTTCGAAGRAAAATGAGTATTTATTATCACTGTTATATAAGAAAAGGAGAAAAGGTAAATTGATAACACCACATGACCTAGATGCTAGAGCGAATAGCAAAATGATGAGAACCAAAGTACACAAACAGAACTTTTAGTCAAGGTAGTGAAACATCAAAGAATATGTGTGTCTGTGTGTGCACATGCATGCATTGGGGGGTAGGGGTTGAGTACCTGAACGATGTGCTAGTCTGTTCCTAGGTGGATATGGTAAAATATTTAATAACAATGCAGAAAAAACAGAAGCGCTCAAGAAACATTTCTGTTCTGTACTTGAGGAAAAGCCAAGGTACGTAGTCATATAGTACTATGATGCTGCTGAAATAGTTTCTTTTCCAAAATGCCAAAGTTGATAATTTTAATAACACTGAATCTGAACAACCTGCATCCAATAATTTTAACAGAGGTGGCCAAGGAACTGTCCGGGCATTTAGTGTTGATCTGTAATGTCTTGGAACACCGGTGAGTTTCCAGAGGACTAGAAGAAATCCAATATTGTGCCAATATTTAGAGAGGGAGGATGGTGTGACCCAGGTAACAGGCTTAAGAAAGGCAACATTACAAATGCCGGTCAATGTGGGATCGTGGGAAACATACTCTGTTGAGCTAACAAGGACAGTTTTAATGAGATTAAAAGTTTCTTGGTGAAGGCAGCGATGTTTATATCATATTGGGACTTGCCTAATCACTCAGTGATTATCACAGGGGTATCTTCTGGCTTTGAATTTAGGGAATCTGTACGTACCTTTGAAAACATAGTTCAATATTTTTAATCTATAAATCTGCAAGATAATATTTTTGTACTTTAAAACACATCCAGGCCTGTAACATCTGCCAGCTATAGATTGCTATTAACGGGGGCTGTCTGGATGTAAATAAATGGTACTTGGTTTTCTTATAAAAATGCAATAAGACTGTAGTTCTACATTTCATGTAAAATGGCATTTTTACCTTAAAGAATATAATTTAACTTGACACAGCTCTGCTGAGCTTTAAAGTGGCTTAATCAAATACAGCACTGCTTTAAAAATAGGGATCGCTTCAAACAGTGGATTAAGTTATTGGTCTTTCACGTCTCAAGTGCTGAAGCTCATTAGGTCTCAGGGTGAGAGTGAAAAGTGATGTCGTTTTAGCTCAGACTAAGTGTAATAGGAGTTAACTCACATGCCTCTGTCAAGTTGACAGTTGGGTGGGTTTTTTTCACTTAAAAGAAAGCCCTTTCAGGTTTGTCTAAGTTTGAAGAACCTGCTCATAACAAAATCTGTGCTACGGAATAAACAAAAGGGTTTATTATTCAACACACATGCAGGACCCCTAGCATCTCAGAAGACGAAATTCTTTCTCGGCTGTCCTCCTTCCCCTGCTCATTCTCCGAAATCAATCGTATTCTGGTACTGATGTGATAGTGTGGTTTTAGCCAGTCCTGAAAAATATCTAATTAAATAAGCTAAGGACATAGCTAAGGTCCTGTTTGACATGAAGCTATTGATTGACTAATGTATCATCTGAAAAATGTTTTCATATCCTCCTGTCTGCAAAAGGGTGGACCTCCATAATCTCCAAGACAAAGCTCCTCACATGACTCTTGGTTTTGTGCTAATGAAGTTTGTGCCTCCTGACCAAAGAGCCTCTTCACGGGAAATACACCTTTTGAACCAGATTAAATCAGGTTTCTTTATACACAATAATCATCCTGTACCTCTTTGCTTGCTTATACACTGATCAATTGCTGATCGATGCTAATGGCTGCAATGTCTGTTTTTCATCAGCGTGCCTTCCTTCTTCTTTGGCACTTTAGCATGTCACTGTGTTCTTCATGAGAGGCTTGTTGAAAGCAAAAAAATGTAAATCAATTGGTCTCCGTGTCATAAACAAAAGCTCTTGGATCAGTCAGAGCAAGCCCTGGAGCACTGGGTAGCAGTGCATTTAGTTTTATCTCCATCTCATTTTATTTCAGAAGGCTGTTAAAAACCCAAACTTCCCTCTCCCAACCAAAAACCTCTGCAGTCATGATGGACCACAGAGAAATGTATTGCGTTCCTGTTCATTCCTTCAGCTAAGCCACTGCAGAATTTTAATGTTTGAGAGGTTTATCATCAAACCCAT
This sequence comes from Phoebastria nigripes, assembly GCA_035582835.1. Taxonomy (NCBI): domain Eukaryota; kingdom Metazoa; phylum Chordata; class Aves; order Procellariiformes; family Diomedeidae; genus Phoebastria; species Phoebastria nigripes. The sequence goes on from JAYKAV010000001.1 coordinate 6,456,343, forward strand.
ATGGCCTTATCCTGATCCTGTTTTGCAYGTGCAGCACTGTATGAAGTCTGCTAGGCAAAGCGAGAACACACAACTGAAAGCCATCATCCTATCCCATGCTGCAGGTTTATAAAACTTTCTGATTTGTGTTATTTAATTTTTTTATTTTAACCAGTAATTAGCTAGAACAGCTGAGCTGGTATGAAGGTTTAAGGCAGGTGGTCTTAAGCAGCAGCAGCTTAGTGAATGAATACCCCTTACAACAGGTCCCGAGTAGGGTTGTAGCCAGTCTAAGAGCAGTCTTCAGTATGTAAAAAACATATTGTCTGTGTGAAAGGTGAAAACATTTGGTGCTCAGAGCTAATTTCAGGCAAGACACCCATTTATGCAAGTGGGACTTAGGTGTTTGATGGTGTTTTCATTAGCAGGTAAATCCTATGTGGTTGTGTTTGGTTTTAAGTGAATTTAGCTAAGGAAAAATCAGTAGTGTGAATGGGACTAAAGAAATCAAATACCAAGTCATTATTAAGAAAAGCTGAAAATCTTTGTTCTAACATGTAATGTAGAGTTTGGCTTTCTAAAACAGTGCTTCCATTTAATGCTGATTTATGGCCTTGTTATGGTTATTTATTACAGGAAAAGTATTAGTATGTTATAAGTAGATATAAACTATTGTAGATGGTGAGCAAATATGATTTCTGTTCATTCACTGCCTATGACAACCATCATATATTATTTACTGTTAATCACAATGTACCTAAACAGCAATTTGTCATTTATCAATCAGTTATAAGATATCCTAGTGTAAGTCAGGATCTAAATATGTCCTTGATTGTTGCAGAAGGCTTTCGTTTTGTGTGTGCTTTATTAGAATTCAAGATTTTCTCTTTAAAAAATTCAGTCAAAAAGTTAAAAAGGTAGAGAATAATAATTAATTAGATAGATTGAGGAGGCATGTTAAAAGCTGGAAAACTGTGAGATAATCTGTTGTTATTTCATGACGTCTATCTTATTAACATGGTGACTACTAATCTTTCCTGAGGTGGTAAGGTGTTCTTTCTAGCCTTTGTTAATATAATACAACTCAGGATATAATTCAGATCATTCAGGAAAAAAGGGAAAAATAAAACACAAGTAATGAAAAATTTCACCCCTCCCTACATCCTCCCAAAAATTACACCTGGAATTGCATGTTAATGTAGATTTGCAGTCTGATATGCCAGGGGAAGCTGACACAGGAAAGGCAGGGATGGGTTTCTGTCATCACTAGACTTGCAATAAAAATGCCTCCCCCTTTTGGAGAATGATGCCTGGGCTTGCTCGCTGTTCCCCATCTCAAGGTCAATAAATCTCCCTTGAAATGGTAGAACATTTCAAACTGGAGGACACTACAGGCACATATGTTGAATATAGATTTTATGACGTTCTTTCCATGAGTACAGCAGAAAACCCCAGCCATGGTTACAGAGAGCAGCAACATACAACAAACACAGAATGAAAGAGCCTCTCCCCTTCTCCCAGAAAATCCAAGCAATGTCTTCTGCTACCCACTGTCAATACCAAAACAGCTGTCCCATACTCCTACAGTCTTAGAGCTTTCTTCTAATTCTGGCATGTCTTGAGATATTTTATCTTCAAATTGTTGTATATTCAATGGCTAAGTAAAGAAGGCATTTGTCTAAGGTTTCTAAAATGCATTCCCCTTACTCTGTGTCTGGAAAATTGAACTTTTGGCAAGTTAAGGTAGTTTGGCTTTGCAAGTAGAAAAAAAAAAAGACAGCATAAATAATTCTTTTTAAAATGTTCAACTACTTTTGAAATGGTTTGCTGTTAAATACGTGCCATGTTTGGATTTGTCAAAAATTCTCTATGGAATATCTCACATATTAATGACTTCTGGCTTTGCCACTTACAGTAATGAGAAAATTCCAGGTAAGTTTGTGCTGCCAAAGAAATATTGACTGGATCAGACAAGGGAGAATGGTTGAGGCGGTGGAGACAAGGACAGCTTTCAGCTAAAGTGCAGTGCCAGCAAGGGTTGGGCAACTCCAGGTCTCAGCTTGATGTAATGGGAGCAGGAGGAGGAAGGAACAGCCACTCACCAAGTTGAGGACAGATCTTGAAAGGGTCCAGAGTAACATCTGAAAGTAGAACTTGTTAAAAAGTACTATTATTTTTAACAACTGGTACAAGAGCAGTGATTTTTACAGCTGCCGCTACCAAACCAGATTATGTCATCTCCTGCACAACCACAAGGCCGTGTTCCCAGGACTAAAGGGTATGGATAGAGGAAAATGGTGTGATACGAGGTTGTATTGATACAAGCCGGGAACATCCTTACAACACAGGTGGCACAGGGACAGAGCAGCAAAATCATATGAGCATCCTGAGGGCATGAACTTGAGCAGGCCCTGGAGTTTTGCTAAATGAGACCCTTCAGTTAAGCTAGCCATGTGGTGGAAGACAGAAAACTCTCTTTTCTGCTGTTGGCATGTCCCAAGTACACAGACCCAATAGGCCATGAAGGCTAAAGTTTGGGCCATGAAGGCATTTTTGGTTTTTATGTAAAACCAGGAAGTATATATTCTCTGTCTTTCTCATACTTGAGTAAAAATCCAAGCGCTTCTCTGCCACTGGGGCAGAGTGGGGCTAGTGCAGGGAATATGTTTAGAGATGCTCCAAAAGAACAAGAGGAATCATGTTTTGGCAGGAAGCACGATGGTTTGGGAGAAGTGGGGGAAACAAAAGAGGTGCTCTGATTGACCCTGACACAATGTACCCTACTGAACTCCAGCCAGTGGATGCAAGTAGCCACAAACAATGTAAGTTAGAGACGTCTGTGGTTATTTTACATTAACTTACATTGCAGGACAGTATGGCCCTTGTATTTATCGTAGCATGCTGGTTTAGCTTTCAGCTGAGGATTGAGGCCAGCATGGCTACAGGCAATATAAAAAGTTTTCTCTGTAAAAATCCTATAATTGAAGATCTCAAAGCATTTTACAGGCATTAATAAATAAAGCCTCAAACACAGCTACCAGTATTTCAATCCCTAAGTGCTGTTATAATAATAACAGTTGTATCAATGCTCTTGCAATTCCAGAAATATTAATGGCATCTTCTCTGTCAACAACCTCCCCTCCTTCAGGCCCGGATTTCTCATGGGCAGGAAGCAAAATTTTGCAACGCAAAGGGCTTGCTGGGGAGTTTTGGTCATTTGGGATTTTGCTTTTGTGGGTTTTTGTGTGTGTCCGAGACAGGACACCAACCAACTGGAGTGTTTTCTTGTACTAATAAGTGTTTTTCCTGTTATCAATAACATTTGGATGGATGGTTTTTTTCTTACCTTTCTTACTGGAATGTTTTTGTGGTCACAGACAACTAATGAAGAGAACAAAGGAGAGACAATGTTGTAAAATCATTAGAAAAGAAAAGGGAAACACTGTTCAAACAAACGCATTTTGCTATTACAATGCCATTTTCAGTCTTGTTTGCAGCCCCTACCATTCCTTACACTGGCTCTTCACTGGGGACAAAAAATTCGTTAAATGGCTCTTCATTTTACAATATCAATATGTGTTAAGTCAAATTGTGCATCCTTTGCCGTTAATTTTCTTTTAAACACAAAGCACCATCAGAAAGTTTAGCTGCAGGAGGGCTACAGGCAAGAAGGAAGACACAAACATCCCTCTTACAAAAAGTAATAATAATAATGWAGTCTTTTAAAGTTTAAAGGAAAATAGTGGCTTTTTTACGCCAAGACTGTAAGACCTGTTCATTGATCTTTTCAAAGAAGCAACAACAATAGGGAGAAACCAGAATGAAAGAAAATGAAAGCAAGAGAATAAAAGCTGTAAAGAGTTGGGGTACAAGGAAGCAGTAATCCAGAATCAGTGGATGTTGATGAAGCCTGGGATGCAGCACACGTGTGACCTCAGGAAAGGGCCTGGCTGTATTACCTGACTTGGCTATTGGCTTTGCTTAACCACCAGGTATTTTTACTGAGAAACCTTTTTTTTTCTTTTTTTAATTCAAAACGCTGCTCATCTTGTTTATCAGACTACTCACAGCTCATACAGTTTTTTGGGTGGACTTGKTCTGTATGTGGGAAGTCTTAGCTGAAATGGGACCTTGAACACTTTGGAGAAAGTCAGCCTTTCACTGGGGTCATGGTGGAAGGGAGACAGACATGCTGCCCCTTTGAAACACGGAGAGAAGTTTTGTGATAGATGGTTGTGGTTTGAATCAAATTGAGCAACTAATGATTTGTGCTATGAATGTCTCCACTGGAATGTTTTAATTCACAAGTGACATGTGGTTCTCCTGACAATCAGTGTAAGGGGCAGAACGCCCATAGCACACAGTGTCTAAATGAAAATGTCAACAATATCCATGGCAAGAAGGCCAGAGAGAACCTAGTGAAGAGATTTTTACACAGTGTGTAGTTATGCAATTTAAATAAAAATTATATTCATTCTTATTTGAGCAGGAAGAAAAGAAGAAGGGTTGCTGAAAAGTTCAACTTGCTGTCTTTCCAGTGGAAATAGACCCAAGCTGGAATATTTAACCAAAATTTCTTCCTTCTCACAAATAAAGATCATATCTGAACTAATTTTAAATGTTTTATGCACAGTTGGTAAATTCCAGGTGTCTAATTACACCTGGTCCTCTAGTGGGGTACAGAACAGGGCATCTCTTTACATCACACACTGCACAAAATGGACATTTCCCCAAGTTCAGAAACCAAAGCCATTGTGTGTGGCTTTGGTACAGAAGAGACAGCAATTCATAAGTCTGCCATTATGAGGAGAAAAATTGCTCTAATTGCTGGTTGAAGGAGAAGAGCAGTGGTGCCACTGCTAAGATAAATCTGTATTGCAAGCCATCTAATTGTGACCCTCGATAAACTCGTTTGGAGTGGAGATTTCAGTGACCTGATTCATTAGTCATACAAGTCTGAAAAATACAGAAAGTTTAGCATGGGAAAACATGCAGCAACAGGGGTTCATTGTCATAGGATCACCAGCAGAAAGAAAAAGCAAAGGCTAACACACCTCAGCCATGGCTATTCATGGTGAGTGAATGCCAGCACAGTCCATTTATTGCTTCCAAAAGCACTGGAAGCCATTGAGATGTCCAACAAATGTGCGGAGGAGCCAGTCTCGTTATCATACGATTAGGAGTTTAGGCTCCTATTGGGCACAGACCAAAGAAAGTCCTGGAACAAGACAGATAGTGAACTTGGGTTGTAAAATACTGTATACTATTCTGCCATTTTGGCCAGTGATCCTGTACCATATGTCAAGTGGGCTGCAAATTCCCATAAAGCAGCAGTTTGCTACACTAGACCTATAACAAAGGAGGTTGTAAAAGGAATAAATGGCAAGTGGAAGCTGGAAAGCATGCCAAATGTATAGCACATGCTTATTAACAGCAACACAGCAGCCAAAGGGAGGCAGAAGTTGCATATGGGACTAGACTTGTGCATGGGGAAAATGGAGAGTGGCAATATTGCCAAAGGTTTTTTTCTTTTCTTTTCTCATTGCCACTTCTGCAATACTTCAGACAGTCTGGGATTTTGGAATGAGAGTTGTGTCTTTGTTTGTTAAACCACGATTTTGTATTGATTCATAGGAGACAAATCCGTTATTTTACTCCTTTTCTTTACTGAACCTATGCACACTGCTAAATCATCTAGGTGTTGCGTGGATATAAACAGTAATCTTCAGATATGAGTCTGGAAGGGCCAAAACATTGAGCCCTCTTAACATGGCCTATTTCTACTGTACAAGAAACAGACCCAGGCATCTTCAGCTAGGCCCATAAATGTTGATTTTTATAACGGCAATTACTGTAACTTCCAATGGTCCTACAGGCTAAATACTGTTCATTGAAAGCTTTTTAACTCAGTGAATGCCATTTTGCCTAAATCACAATGTCTTATGGGAGCATATCAATTTCAACAAAATGTCATTAGTAAATTTAGAAATGTTTTTAGAAAGACTTTAGCAGAACAGTACATTTCAAATGGTCATTTCAAACTCACTTTCTTTTTTTATTTTTAAATAAAAATCAGAATGGAATATTTCAGCTTTTTTGAAATAAAATGTTCAGAGTAATTTGTAACGATTTCATGTTAACAACTTCATTTCCCAAGAATTTTTTAAGCATTGGTGGGGAAGGGAGGTTGCTTTTACAAATAGTAACTAAAACCACCGTTTTCAGTGTTGGAACTTCTGGCAGAATAAAAATTCTTCTTGTTGATAGAGTTGGAAGGTTATTGGAATTGGCTTCCATGTTTAGACTATGCTTTTTTTCATTTGTCAACATTTCATTAAAAAGACTGGATTTGTGGCAAAATTTTCATTAAGCACATTACTGAATTTCTCTGCAGAGCTTAAGATTTCAATGTATATGGAATGTAACAACTGACATACAAAGGCATTATGTTGCTATTTAAGTGGTGTGTGTTGTATGTGCATAAACAAGGAGCAGATCCCAGGCAAGCTGCATTTAAAGGCCAGTCATTTATGCTCCAGAATAATACATCAGTTTTAACTTGAATAGTAATATTACACATAAAAGGTAGAGAATGGGTGTTTCAAAGGTTTTCCTCATGTCTTCATTGACTTTTTGCTTCTGTGACAAGCATATATTTTTATGGAGCTGTGAGGAATGCTCTTCTCTGTGTGTTTGTGAACGTGTCGATGTATGTGCAGGGAGGTGTGTGCATGGGGTATGTTTTTATGCACACCTCTGTACATGAAAATGTTCTCGGGATGGAAGAGCTAGTGCTTACGAAATTTCAGTCACATTTTCAGGGACCCAGAACATCCACCATAAGGACTGGCAGTTTGGAGATGTCACTGGTTTAATTCCAAATAAATTACATGTTCCTGGCTTTTATTTGTGAAAGATATTTGTGTTATAGTTCAGAAATTTAATGGTGCACACTAATTGGCAACCTCTAATAGCAGTCAGTAAGATATGTAAAAGAGACATATGAACATGAAGAACTTTATTTATTCATGGGGTGCCACCATCAAAACCACCAAGTGGTCTCAGTGAATTCTGAGAAATTTACATTTCTTCAAGATGGCAGAAATACTTTGTCGAAGCCTGTTTTATGTACAGAACCTGTTTTTGTAAAAGATTAGGTGAAAGCATATTTTAGCTTGGCTAAAAAGATGTCCTTCAAGGATTTTGGAGAGATCTTCTGCGGCTCAAACAGTTATGAGTTAGGAGAAAAAAAACACATGTGTAAATATGCACAGTTTTTAGATTAATATAAAATCAGTGCTTGCCAGAGGAATCATCATGTATGGCCATGATGTATGGAAATGTCTCTTGAAAGACTGAGACTGGAAAAAAAGCAGAACCTATTTGTAAGAGAGAGGTTATTTTACACAGTATTGAGTAGCATCCCATAGTAGCCTCCAAAGAGTTTTGAAAAATAGCCCAGATTTTGCATGCTATGCATTAAAGTCAAAATGAATGTGCAATCAATGGCAAACCACTTGAATTTTGCTTACTGACTCACCTTCCTTCGGAGAGTATTCCAAGATCTTTTTGGAGTCCTTCCTTTTGCAACCAGATGTTCAAATTTGCCATCACACACCAATATAAAAATGAAACTTGGTAGATAAAAAAAGACTGGGAAAATAAGAATCAACACATGAAGTTCAAAAGAAGAATGGATCTGGGACTGTAAGCGTTCATGCAAGAGATCTTACCTCAGTGAATAGTTCCATTCACTGTACCAGTTTTGTTTTGTATACAAAGTTTTGTAAGACCAGATCCTAAATTCTAACATTTTCAGAAGTATTTGGTTGAATTATTTTGGAACTGTTATAATTTCCTGATGTGAACTGAGAAAAGAATGAAAATGTAGGGTTAAAACTAGTTATGATCAGTCAAAACTAGAAAAAAAAAAAAAACACAAACCAAAGCAAAAAAAAACACTTGCTGATTAAATTTAATCCTGTCTGGCCATAACTTGTTAGCCTTTCTCCTGTTGAGTAATATTTGATTGATTTTACTGAGACTATTTACAAGTACAGTTCACTGACATTGCTGGTTGAATCTCATGAAACAACGCACTCTCATTTTTGTCTCATTTTAGTGATGGTTCCTCCCGTTCACACCAGCATTAAAGAAGGAGCTGTGCTTAATCTTAACTGTTTGTACATTACTGGACCTAAAGACATAACTTCCTACCTGCCATGTACCCTACAGAAAGGCAAACCTGAGTTGTTTAGTCAAAATCCATGAAAAAGAAAGAATAGGTAGACATAAGAGAAATCACAACAGGGGCTGAAGGAAAAAGGAGACAGAAAAATCCATTACAAATGAAAATAATAAAGTCTCTTGAACTTTAAGGAAAAAATAGAGGCTCATTTTGTACAAAGATAGTGAGATGCGTTCATTGATTTTTTTAAGAGCCGAGAAGAAATTGGCCAGCAGCTGAATAAAAGAAAATGAAGTTCCATTAATACAATCCATCGAAAGACAACTCTGGTAAATTGATCAATGCAGCACAAATAATTTCTAACCTTTCCCCTCTTTGGAGAAGATGTTCAGGGTTTTGTTGTCATTTTTTTTTCCCTCTCAACGAGTGTAAACAGCATACATCACCAATTTCAAGTGCTTTTTAGATGGCTTTTCTAGCAATAATTGGAGAATTTCTGGAACTAAGCATGCTAATGGCTTTTCTTCCATCCCTCTCCTTCATCGCACCCTCATTGCCTTGAAGAATATCAATATATTGAGAAAGTTTGAGGGCTTTTCTTTTCCTCTTTTTTAAACTCTCAATCTTCTTACTTCCTTCTTTGCCTCCTCCTTCAAAGAGTGTTTGAAACATCTGGCAATTAAAAAACGGACGCAGCCATCACTATGGTATCTGTGTACTCAAGAGAAACTTCATAGTGACTGAAATGCAGAAAGACCCCAAAGGCCAGAAGAGGTTTTGTCCTTTGAGAAGTCCGTAACAGCCCCTGCTACAGAGCCTGGCCCTTTACCTCGAACAGTAAAGCTCTTGCTTGTAGTAGTGGCAGTCCTTTCATTTGAATTCTTTGTATTAGCCAGATGTCAGATGTCATACACAGGAGAGAGCATTTGAGATCTGAAACTGCTGCTGCACAGGTGCAGCATCCTTTATTCAGAGGAATTATGCAGGCTGGAGGTCCCAACTTCCCTCTTTTTGGAAAAGTGAATATCCTCAGCTCCCAGAAATGTGAATGGGAAACAAACATGTCTATGGTAAAATAAATCTATAAACACAAAGTATTTGGAGATATTTCTTTTCCAATTCAAGATCTCTGAAAATCAAAAACATGAAAACCAAACTTTACACTTGGGATTTGGCATCTTCCCACAGCATAAAGTGCAAATATAAAGCTATTCTGATTTTGCTTACTGGGATAAAATGCTGTGATTTGTATTGAAGCCACAAAGTAACAATTAGAGTGTGGCAGTTAATGAAACAAAAGAAACAATGCAGCACCTTTTTGAATAGGATGTAACCTGTGTTTATACAGAAAGCTTTGTACAGTACCCATGGGTTTCAGTAAATGAAATAGGCCTTTGCATATGCTGCGTAATTGTCAAAACATGAGGCTTTGTGGTCATATACCCAAAATGCACTCCATTTTATAAAGCTGCATCACATAACTCAGCAGCATAATCATTTTCTTCCCATGAGCAAGTTGTCTCTTACCCCTGAGACAGCGATTCATTCAGGTCAGGTATGAAGTTATGAGAAGGTCAGTATGGGAAAGATCAAACTACACCTGTCTAGATCACACCCGCTCTGCTAATAAAAAGGTACATTCCCTGCCTGGCTTGCACACATAAATACTTAGTAAGATCTTACACAGAATGGTAAGATGTTTCACAAAAGGATTGGGTCCTAAATTCTGCAGAAAAGTCCTTGAAAAAAATCATTGTCAAAAACATTTTAATACAGACATCTTTCTGATACAGCTTTCATTGCATGCAAATATTTAAGCTCATGCTTAAGCATGTTCTGATATCCCATCGTTGAACCTGCATAGAGGCATTAGTGATTCAAAACAGGATATTATCCACTGACAGATAATCGTTGTCTGTTCAGGAACTTCTCATTTTACAGTACAGCTGGTGTCTATCAGCTGTGTTAAATAGTGGTGCAGGGAGATTTGTACAGCTTGGAGGTTTTTTTAAGAGGAAGTGTAGAGTAAATATCAGCAATCACCATTTGAGTAAAATTAGCGAGAAGCCAAGACCTTCTTTGCTCCTTTATAGGAATGGATGAAAGACTTGATTTCCCTATCCTTTATTACTTGTTACCCCTACACAGAAGTATTTGGACATCTTTCCATTTAAATCCTAGAATATGTTCTAAAAGCTTACCCAGCTAGTTATTTTCATTTTTCATCTCACCAGACATATAAGTATACATATGCTAGAAAAGCAAATGGATTAATTAAASGAAGTGTTAAATGAGATGTTTACCATTTTCATACAGAGGAAATTAGCTTGACTTTTAGCCTGAGGATATCACATCACACAGACTTCTTGATGCATCTGTAAGGGATACACAAATAAAGAGCTGTATTTTTTCACAAACCCAGTGAACTTCAAATTTTACAAGGTTGTGTCCAGCAGTGAAGTCAAAGTCACAAGGGATTCTGGGAGCTAAGATCACACGGAAGATGTTTTATTACATGATGGGAAAACTGGGAAAGACTGAACTTTCAACCTTTTTTGTGAAAGCACATGAATACAGAAATCAAGCTGATATACAATAGCAACTAATCATCAAGAAAGACAATTGTTAGTGACTTATGAAAGAAATCTCCAACAGATAAGAAACAATTGGAAAATATTACTGTTTTTCTGCACCTACATTATTTAAGCTTGGAAAGCAGTTTCCCCCAGTAAGCTTTATGAGACAATCAAGGGTGTTAAACAATAAGGAATTCAGGTCTTCACCTCTCTTGGATTTTAGAAAGAAAGGAAAGAGTATGTTGTTAACACTTTAGGACCTTTTCGGCACAGCACAAGAAATCCAGAGGTAAGTAACGATGCCGTCACTGTCAAGCACCAGGAGAGGCCAGAACCAGGGCATAGAAATGAATATGTGGCCTCTTGGATCTCTCTTCCCGCAGAGATATCTCTGCCAAAATGGTTTTGTTTACATTTGAGTACCTTACCAAAGCCCAGGAAATATCAAGGCCTTCCTGAAAGTAAATTTTTTGTATACTGTGCATGAATCCACAGACGAAGGTAACGCTGAGGGATGGGCATTAGTAATGGAAAAGATCTTCTGAGCTCTGCAAAAATGGAAGATTCTTTTCTTTCCTCATCACTTTCTTGAACTGTGCCGATAGACAGATCTCCAGCCAGACGATACCTGTTTTGTGCTCCTGATTTTGACCCAAGTATAAAATACACTGTACCACTCTACTTGCTAATACTAGAACAGATTATTTTTTACTTCCTCTGTTTTCCCATGGTGCCTGGCAGCCTTTTCTCTGCACTCTCTCCTAGTTAAGGAGATGGGCGATCAGGGCTACTTATCAGATAAATTACTATAGATTCATCATTCTCCATCTCTGTCCTGAAGACAGTCACACATCTGATGCTAATCTTAACACTACATTCGATATAATAAAATTTCTTGTGAAAACTCTTCCTACATCATTATATGTAAGGATGACAATATTAGTCATCCAATGGCATTTGCACATGTACAGCATCATTTCCAAAATCCTTGGAACTTTTCTTATGTGGAATCTGCTAGGTTTAATGAAGCTTTTAACTTACTGCATTAAATGCCCCCCAACCCRTAAGATGGATATAAAGTCATTGTTAGATGAAACACCATTTGATTTGGCAACAGGTGGACTTCCTAAGAGGGATTTCCAACTATCTCTAATTTCTGTCAGTTTGAAATAGAAGTACTGCACCCAGAAGTATAGATTTTCTTCTAATAAATGTAAAGTAAGATAAATCCATCCAGAATCTTACCCCACTTTGGTCCACAGTCACAGTTATTGCAGAGCCCAGCACTGTGGCAGACGTTTAAGGATGGGGAAGTCTATGTAGACTTGCGGTAGTCATGTAGAGCAAAGGGTGAGCRAAGTGTCAAATTACAGTAAGTAGACTATATACTGAGTTTCTTTTCATTATTTTTCCTTTTCTCAGTTTATGCCACAAATTTTACCACTTTGTGACACAATGTTGGTTATTATTTTTCCTTTTTTCCCCTTGTCTGTTAAATTTAATAGAAAAATCCAATTATTATGTAAATAGAGTCTTGCTATAATTGTCACAAACAAGTTAGCATAACAATGAAGAGCAACAACTTTCTGAAGTCAAAGAAAGCACTGATTTATGACTGTCTCTGAGGTGTGATTGATATAGAATGTTTTGAAGGAGTATTTTCAACATTTCTTCTTCATTTTACAGCCTGCTTCCTCAGATCATCCTAGCTGAGGCATGTTTGCAAAGGAAAGTTGCTTTGGAAGAGGGAACTTTCCACAAATTCATTTTCTTTTCTTTAAAGAAGGGGGGGAGGGGGGGGGGGAAGCCTACAAAAGCCATTATTTAAACAACCTACTTTTTAAAATGTTTCCGGCAGATGTTTATGTAGAGAATGTGCTGGAGCTCCTTCAGTAAGACACAGAAGTGACATTTCTTGAGGGTTTTAGTTGAAGAATTTGTCTTTCACATCATGTCTTTAAACATCTGCAAAAGGCAACAGAATCTTTATTATCCTGCTAACTTGAAGAAAGGCGCAATGCACAGTCCTGAGTCCTTAAAAAATGGTATTTAATGGGACTGACAGATGAGAAATATCTAGCTCTAATGTTTTCCTTCAGTAGAAATTCACCTCTTGACCTTCTGACTCCAGAGTACGGCTGCTGCCTTCTGAAAAAGAACATTTCCTTCCATTCAGATGTGCTTTCTATGGTTTTGTTGTTTTGTTTTACCTTATTGCTCAGTTATCTGCTTTAGGGGAAGGTATCATTGTCAGGATTCAAACAAAAATAAAATTATAAATACTGCAAGCACACTTGTGCTAGGTCTGTTTATGGCACTTGTGCTTCCAACCCTCTTTTAATTTCCTCAGTTGGATATTTTTCTTCTTCCTCACAAAAATCAAAGCTGCCTTCTTTGCCTGCCTTTTCTTTTAAATGGATTTTGAAGGAGTGGTATAATTCAGCTTTCCTATTCCTTTGCTTAGTTTGGTTATTTGCTGCTGTGCAGAAAATATGGACTGGGGCCATTACTCAGGGCTGCCCAGGTTGGCCCTCCTACCTTACAAAGTAACCTTTTTAAGAAGAATTCCATCTATCTTTTGGTTTTCTGGTTTATTTCAGGTTCTTGGGGTGGGGAGGCAGGTTTGGTTGTGGGGTTTTTCACTTTCCACTGTATTGTATTTCGGTTGTCAAACCTTTTTTTCCCCCTCCTTCTTCTTTTTCTCTTTCTTTTTTCTTTTTTCCTCCCTCAAGGGTTTTCTCTGGGAAAAGTTTTCTGGGCTTCCGTCCAGCCAGTGTCACAATTCACAGCTGTACTGTTTGATTCAAGTACTTCAAGCTGCCAGTGAGGTAGAGCCAAATGAGATTAAGGGCTTTTTTATTAAAGCAAGCACCCGCATGTGCTGGTATGGTTGAGGCTACGTCAGGCGTTCCAATATGAACCCCAATTTCTGGAGACCTTTAGTTCTCAAACATAAAATATTTATGCCAGGCTGAAACCTGACCTAGATGTACTCATCTGGGAGGAGCTGTAATTCTTTGGAAAGAAATGGTTTGGCTTTTATTAAGTTACAGCTCCAAGAAAGGAAAATGTACTGATTTCAGGATAAGCAGCTAAAAAAAAACCAGGGAGAGAGAGATATAGCTATGTATGTTAAAAACAGCAACAGGCATAAACTAAATGAGATATTTTAAATGGATTCACAGTGAATTTTAAGGGAAGGAACGCTTTAGGTAGCAAGAGATTCATCTGTTAGCTTCCTTCCCTGGCACACGATGGATTTGAACCCTCTGTGCTGGTCAAACTCTGATACTCCCAGCACTGGAGTGTTTGGACCATTGCCGGCAGTGGGGTATCGCCTACAGCACGTCTGCTGTTAGTCCCTGCCTGCCCAGTTCTGCCTCCTGCACCCCAATTGTCACCTCTGAGGCCCAGCCACGCTGCCCAGCAATTTTAATTTTTTTTTTTTTTCTGTTGGGATAAACCATGCAGAATTGGTGATGTGAAACAAAATACCACCGTTTCTTTTGATTTCTGATGTGAGCCAAAATCTGAACCCACATTTCCAGAGAGAAATGCATTTTTAAGCTCCCTTTCCTTTTGAAAAAACACCCAAATTAAAATGGTTCTTTTTGTACTGATTCTTATCTTTTGTGTCAACATTTGTGAAGATAAATGAATTGATATTTTAAAAATAAACATAGACGTGTCTATGGAAAACATGATGTGCTGTAGAAGAGCTGATCAAAAATGTTAAAAAAAAAAAAAAAGGGAAGAAAATGAGAAGCTTTACAGAAAAAAAACCCAAGTCATCACTATAAACTTTTTTCTGTAACTTTGGGCCAACTATAAAGTGGATCAGAAGGTTTTGAAGGTTATTGACATTTCAAATTTTGAAATTCTCAGATAGAAGTAGCCTTTTCCAGTATTAGGTCACCCTTTCTTTTTCCTTTTTGTCCAGCTGTGTTACTATGCATCACAGGTGCCTTGATAAAGCCTCTGCACACACACTGACAGAGACAACCCTTCATGCTTTCAAGACAGAGGTGCTTTTATATAAACATACATCTAGGATGGCACTGTGGTTGGCAGTGAGAGCTTTAATTCTCTGTCCAGGAGCCAAAAGACAGCTACAGCTCTGTGTTCTCACTGGAGGGACCATTTCAGGAGAGGGGTATACCTGGATTCAGGTGTCAGGAGTAACTTCAGCTGAAGAAAATAAAAGCAAAATMAATTCTTGAGAGTAATTTCTTATGAATTGGGCTGGTTTTTATTTCAAATGTCCCCTTTTGATATAAAATAAATCACTATCTGGGAAAAAAACAGAACATTTGGAGTGATTTTTATTTAAGGTTGAGTTCTTTAATTTCATTTAGAGGCTTTGTAGTTTCCCGAGATGTTTCATTTTGGTTTAGTGGTAGATCGTGTAACCCTGAAGTTGCTAATCCAGCCTTAGTTTACCTGTCACAGTGTGACAGCACTGTATCAAATGCCAGCCCTCCCTTGGACCATATGTTTTAACTCGTTCTGTATCATAGCTGACACTGCAAATACTGTATATCAGTCTGTATGTCATTGTCCTAGCATTTTCAAGAGAGGAATTTAGGAGCGGGAAGGAAGGGAGAGTAGAGCTAAACTTGTAATAAATCTGACATGTTTGCGTAATTGCAATGTAATGCAGTTGTTCTGCAAGTCCTCATGGTCAGGCATTTTTTAGCCATTTCCTAGATTTTTCACTTGTAACCTAACAGTATCAAGATACAAATACCCACATCCTCATCTCTGCCGCTCATGTAATCTTAGCAGTGGTTTGAGACTTAAATGCTGAGAGACTGCTTAAGTCTACAAGACTGTGAAATCAAAGGCAGCAACATTAATATTCTGTGCGAATGTGAAGAAGGCTTGAAAGCTTTGTTTGTTGCTAAAGAAACGAACTAAATCAAACAAGTTGAAGAAAACAAAGACTTGTATAATTGTTTTAATTAAAACTGCCACTTATTCCAGCAAAACTGCAGCACAGTCGCACTCTCCAAATATTTCTGGCTTAGACTTGCATACTCAAAAACTATTCTTAATAAGTGAAATAAAACATTGCCAGCCATTTTCCACTCCCCTTTGACACAAAAGCTCCTAAACAAATTGCAAGAAGCCCATGCAAAACTTTGTGATGTTTACTTCAGATTTTATCCAAGAGGAATTTATGGAACTCACCATTCAACTCCAAAAGCAAGTTATCTCAAATGAAATGTAACGCTTCTTAAATCTTCAAAGAACATCATGGCATTTAGCCATAAAACTCACTGTGACTTCAGAAATTCAAAAACAGCATTAATGCCAGGATCAGACTGCCCTATATGGTTATTGTAAGTCTTCCCGGCCACAAGCACGCTCTATTGAGTCTGGGCCCTCCATACATTTGGTCTCCAGTAAACATTAGAGCAGCCTAGCAACTGCTTTGCCTTTCACTAGCTGCTAAGCCCCTTCACCTCTTCCCGCCCCGCAAGGTTATTTTGGCATCTCAAAATAAGTCAGATAGAGAAGGGACCTGGATAGTAGTTCCTCAGCTTCTGGAACCAGTCCAAGCCTCCGTTTCTTAATGCAAAATATGAATGATACAAATATATCTCAATTTTAATTGAAGGAGAATGTCTGACTTTTCTACAAAATAGTGTCACATGAGGTTCCTGTATTTCTTGTGACCTTTCCAATGCTCATAGGGYTTTTAAGCGTGCAAGTTCAGATTAAATTTGAAATCTTTTGTCTTCCTCAAGTATAGATCGGCTTCCACTGCAAAATTTGGGCCCACATTTCACTGTTAGTGTATGAATTCAGCATGTTGTCACTGTGTGGTAAAGATGCAGTCGTAAAATCTGAACCACACTTACTTTCTCCACTCAAATAATCTGTTCAGATACTGCAGTTTGGCTTGAGCCTGTCTTTTATCTTCTTTTCTCAGCACTCTGAGGGCTCTTTATCTTCACCAATACTTGGATTTGTGTAAGTGTATGTTGGGGACCATTTTTTGTACATATTAATTTGTTATGTCATTTCAAAGACCTTCTTTTTTCCAAGATTCCTAAGCATTAGCATTTTTAAGCTTGGAGGGGGGGAGCTATTAGAAATATCCTACAGGAAGCCGTAGTTTATCAATGAAAGACTTAAAATTTTCTTCTAAACATATGTTTTGTTGAGCTCTTTGGAGGCTGTAAAGGAGCTTATAGTAACAACTCTCTTCTTTTCTTTTCTTTCTTTTTTCTTTTCCAGTGACTGGATAACTGAAATAATTTGAAGTCTGTTTTTACTAGAACCTGATCACCACCTGTTTGAGTGAAGAAACTGAGGACTGTTTGAAAGTAATGCCTTTGGCAACACATACACCTTGCTCAGACTGTCTCACATCTTCATCTTATCATATAAAAGGCTTTTCCAAGCGTTGCCTGAGAACAGTGAAAACCTCATTATGAGCCGAAAACTGTTTGGGATTTCAATGTTGATAATGAAAATCTTATTTATGGAATTGCTGAATATGCAGATAAAGTCTAAAAAGCAACAGCCTACTAGACAAAATAATAGTCCAAGGGAAAAGGAGCAATGTAATTACATGATTCCTATTTTATAATGGCCTTTTCCTTCCATGTACATATTGAAAGACAGTCAAAGAACTGTGAGATGCAATTGTTTCTGGCATCTTCCAACCTGATTTCAGAACTCCAGCGGGATTCCTGTGTCCAGTTAACATTTTGGTAGTATGCAAAAGGCATGATCTATCAGACAGTGCTGAAGATGTGGAAGCATTTTTCTGCTCAACAGCCTTTAGGCTCATGTAATGAAAGGTGTGAACCCCCACCAGAGAAGGAAGGAAAAAGTAGGTAGGGATCAAGAAATTCCCATCCTTTTCTAAAAGACAGGCTAGGTCCTCTCATGAGTTGTGTTGTCTCCGTACTGCTAACAGAGATATGTATGGTAAATACAGCCTTCTCTGACTAAAACCATGAGATACATGGAAAGACAAGACAAATTTAACAGGGAGATGTATGTTGTAGGGGAAGAAAGGCTACACAGTTTCCTAACTCTCTACTTCATTACATGCTTTTACTCCGCTGAAATCAGTAATCGTATCAGAATAGAGCTAGTAAAATATGATGGGAAATAAGGCCCTTTAATATAAGCCTCTCTGCCTGTCTGTCCTTTTATATGGCACCTCCCAACATAGTGTCTGAGTGCAAAGTTCTTCACCCTCATCTGATTTAAAACTTAAAATGGATGCTGTGAACACCTATCGTCCATAGTAAACTGCTTGAGATGAATCAGCTGTTCAGATTAGCCTCACAGAAATGATAATGGGGTTCTGTGTTCACAGCTGAGTTATTTAAACTGTCTGATTTGGTCCACAGCTTCCTTGGACATTAATAGGTTGACTGCTATGTCGCTGAACTTAGTGCATGAAAGGTCAGCCTTTGAAAAGCTAAATAAGGTAAGTGCAAACTGAAGCATGTTCCAGGCGATACCGCGTACTCTAAATGCACTTGAAACTCCTAAGAATCACTGCTGCCCCTCAGCATTTTTCCATATCTGATTTCAGAGTGGTAGATCCTTGGATCAATACTTTGATTTTGATCTCTCATCCACCAGGAGATTCAGGGGGTTGCTCACATGTTACAAACATATGCTCCTCCTGATGCATCTTGAGTAAAGCGGATTGAAAACTTCTTAGAAGATAGCTTTTCATCAGCAAATGCTGACTTAGATGAATTTGAAAGATTTCTCAGGACTACAGCAATTTTGCTGAAATTGCTGAGAAGCAACATTATCAGGCAGGGACACTTTTCTTCAATAAAGATGGAATGCTTAATTTGACTTTTGTTTGATTATATTGTAAATTCTAACATACTATTGTGCACACCTTGAAGTGATTAAGCCAAAATGAAGAATTCGAACAGTATCAAGATGAAATGTTTTCAACTGTCCCAAAACAAAAACATTTCAATTAAGATAGCTTTGATGATCTCTACATTGCGGCAATTTCATTTTTGTGGTACACTTCGTCATTTAGATTATTACTCCCATTTGAAAGAAAAGCAAATTTTGACATGCTGATATTTCCTGCAGAACCAGAAGCTCTCCTCTTCAGCAGCCTATGAGAGCAAATGGAAAAGTCAGAGTAAGAGCATCTCTCTTCCCCTTCCCCAAGCCCCCTCTTGGATGCAGCAGCGTGGGGAGGAAGAAGAGGGGAAGGGGATAAGAGTTAGGTTCATCATCTATAAATAGAGACAGTCCTTCACACTCACTTTCTTGAGTAGTCTTAGAGCACTAGGGGAAAGAACAAAATAAATCTAAGAAATGTTGGGAAAGTTCTGTACATTTCAGGAACGTTCCAAAGTAAAAATTGGTTCTGGCAGTCCAACTTTAGAGGCTTATTCTTTCAAAAGGCACCATCAATTAGTTTCTCGAGTTTAATTCTGTCCTGTGTCTACCAGCTGCAAAGCTTGTTGAGCAATAAGCATAAATGTTTGTAGAATATAAATCATTGCACATGACTAGTTCACCATCCACRGAAAGCATTACTACTTGTTTTCTACTTACATGGTTGTACAGTTACTGCAATCTCCTTATGCAATAGTGCTAGATCCTAGGCGAAGTCAGCAGCTTGATTCAGGCCTAGGTTTTTAGACTATGGGAGTTACAAGCTGAAAAAACGTGTTGGGATTTTTAGCAAAGGAGGGTTGTCATCACACTTTGACCTGAAATGGAATAAAACTGTCCATTTCTAAGGGACCTAATAGCAAAGCTGTCAACATTACTCAAAATATTTTTAAAGAATTGTCTTATAAGGACTTTACTATATTGTATTTCTTCTTGCTTGTTTTTTTTCCCATAGGTGAAGAGGATGTAGAAAATACACCATATACGGAAAACTGTGAATCCTACCGTGGCATTTGTATTAAAGGATCATTTTGTGGGAAGTAAGCAAATAGGCCATTGCTGGTGATGATTAAAAACAGTCCAATCTTATGTAAAAAAGGATAATAAAAATCCTGTCCTCTAAACCAACAAGCAAGTGATACCCAAGCCAGGAAGCTCAAAATCAACAAAATAAACCTTATTCCAAAAGCTGGATTTGGTTATTAATTGACTGATTTCCTACCAATAAGAGCACACTTTCAGGCTGGTGGGCTTGATAAGAGGTACTTGAAAGCCCAAACTGAACAAGCATGTGAAATATTTAAGGCCACATTTTTATATTTATTAAAAACAGCCTAAATAATTAAACTAGTTGATTCACTAGTGGCTTTCAGGCTCATGCCCAGAGTGAAAGGTCATGACCTGACATACCATGGCCCCACTTGGTACCGATGATTGACAGGAAAAGGAAATAAGTTGATATCTTTCACGTGGGAATCACAGCTTGTAGCAACTAGGAGCAAGTGGGCTATTTGGACTTTGTGGGAAAAGTTAATTGTGTTATTATTCAAAATCTTCGTTCCCAAAGTTGTTTCAATGGTGATTTATTTACTTACGTGATAAAACAGCTGTGTACTGTAATAAAATACAGGTCACTTGCTGATGTTTAATGCAGAAAAGTGGGGAGATGTTTGGTTTCTTTTACTTTGAACTTACATTCATGCTAGGCAGCAGGGATGACTTTGAATTGTTAGGAATTTTCTGTTAGTGTATTGGAAATAATTAATGTTCTCATCATACTATATATTCTTCAGTGCTTAGTTATGGAGAATGAGGAAGGCACCATACACTGAAATATGAGCGCCTCTCCACCATATGCTTTCATTATTTCTTTATAATGATAAAAAGGGGCTGCATTCAGTGCCAGACAATGTCATGGCCCCAGAGATTTAAGTGGCCTGCAGAAAAAAGGAGAAAAAAGCATTTATGATATGAATGAGGATTTGAAATGGCTTTTTAAAAAAGGTCTAAGATCCACTTTCACCCTAAATTCTGAAATCACTTGAAAGATGTCTAGATGCAAGCGAGTTTGAAGAATAGCAACTTTCCACCAGGCTCTGTTTTATATGCAGTATCACTGCCACCTTGGCCATGCTTTGTTACAAGGTCACRTAATTGTACCAAGCAATAGGGCACAGTCTAACCTCACACATTGTCTGATTTGTTCTAGCAATGAACCCTGTCATCTTTATCCAGAGTATATATTCTTTACCCCAGTCATTTACAAGTTAGCTAAGTGATGCACTTTTGGTTATCCCTCTGAGCTGAGAAGAACAGTGGATTTGGTATCAGCTGGCCTGTTATTGTGCCTTTCTGCTCCCTCCCGAAAACCTGAAATGTGGGAACAGCATGAACTGCACTGGGGTGCAGCTCCATACCGTACTCCAGGTATTCCCTACCCTTTTGCAGAAATGCCATGCACAGCCAGTTCCTGCAACATTGTGTTCTTTACTGGTATATGGGCTGTTAGATGATAACGGTCCCATTAGAAGGCCCATTAAAGTTAAAAGTAGTTTCACCCCAGAACAGGCCATCGTGGGGAAGGATTCCACATTCCAGCTCTGTGGGGCACAATAGTTTGGTTGATATAGCAGTCAGTCCTGGCATTTTCCTAGACTATCTCCAGTATAATTTCTTTTCCTAGTCTTTCCTCATCTCTTATTCTCAATGCAGAGGAAAGCACCTCTGCTCAGGAAGCTGTGGAAACTCTACCACTTGTAGCACATTCTCCAGAAGAATTTTAAGCCTTAAAATATCTGATTCTAACACCAATAAACAAGCCTGGTTATACAGTAAACCAAGATAAAGGCTGCTTCACACAGAGTAAGAGCTGGTGGTATTTCTCTGGCATTTTTTGGATGTCATTCCTTCATATTTAACATTGGGCAATAATGCATGATATTTTAAAAATAGTATAGACTACAGATCCTGCCACAGGAGTACAGGTCTGTGATGAGTAAATTAAAGTTACTGGCTGAGAAGGAGAAACGAAATCAAGAAAAATGGGTCCCAATGTAACATACCCCAAATTGAAGACCTTTCTGGAGCCACACCAATCTACTTCCTCTGAACATTTCAGCAGAAGGGGGAGCTACTCAGGATACCAACTTTTTTCCCAGCAAAAAAAGGTATGGACATATTGCACCTACTTGTCCTGAAAGGAAAAGGCCATGATTAAACCAAATCCAGCCATTTTCTAGAATGTATTCAATTACAAAACTGAGAGACTACAAACTGGAGACCATAGCTATCACCAGAGCTG
Source organism: Phoebastria nigripes (assembly GCA_035582835.1). Taxonomy (NCBI): domain Eukaryota; kingdom Metazoa; phylum Chordata; class Aves; order Procellariiformes; family Diomedeidae; genus Phoebastria; species Phoebastria nigripes. The sequence continues at coordinate 6,478,289 of JAYKAV010000001.1, forward strand.
TCAATGAAGTACCAGCTGCAGATATACAGAAACTTGTCCACCGGATTAGAGGCTACAGTCTGACCTTGCATAGCCCATGAAAGTGCTTAAAAATAGTGATTACTTTGGTTTATGACTGACTTTGGCTAGATTCAGCCTGAACATCAAGAAGCAAAAGGCTTTCTATCCCGTGCCAATTCTCTGATCTTTCCATTCCTCTCCACCTCCCCACCTCCAGGCTTTCTGTTTCAGCAGCTCCCTGAAGTGAGCACCATGACTGTGAATCTAGAAGTGAAGAAGCCCACAACTCTTCAGAAAAGAGCAGTTATTCTTAGCTTTGTTTGGCTGATGTTTTTCTTTCTTTTTCTCCTTTTTTAAAGAAAACAGAAAGCCTGCCAAAATTTGGGCTCTTTGATGTGCTTTGGAAAGAAAAACAAAGCTATCTATCCAAGCCCTCTGAAAGGAACAAAAATATGTCATTTTAAGGCATTAATTACTTCAGAGGAACAATCAATACATTTCACAATTAAAGATGGTCAAGAATTTTTGAATTTTGCTGGAATTTTTTGGTTAAGAAATTTTCAGAGACATTTGCCTGTTTCAGTGAAACTTTCTTTGAGAAAACTTCCTGAATTGTAAGGTAGGTGAAAGGCAGGAGAGGGAAGAAGGAGGAAGAAACTGCTATTTGCTGTAGAATATTCAATATTCTAATAATAATATCCCTAGGAGATATCCTAGCCCTATTCAAGCTTTTCTTCTGTCAATTTGGATTGAGTATGTGAACCTGCCTCATCCATTTTACTCATCCTACTTTGGGATGAGTTAAAAAAAAAAAACCATCATAAAAGCAGTATCTGTTCTGGTTGGTTTGTTTGTTGGTTCAGCTTTGAGTGGAGACATTGCTTTATAAAACTCTTCAGCTGTAAATGAGACACTGACTTCATTGTCTCATAGATAGGAAATTTGTTTAAGATGGAAGCGTCCCAGGTTGGAATCTTTGGCCTGTAAATGTAGGGAAGCTTTTTAAGCTGCAATCTTAGAAGTCATAACTGAGTAACTGAACTTCTGTTTGCCCTCTCTTTTTAAGGTTTCTCCTCCATCACCCCAACAAATCTTGAAAGAGCTGATTTATGCAACGGGAGTTTTTGACATTTTTATTAAGCCCAGGCACTTAATAAAGACATTCTTTCTACAATGTGATTAAACTGATGTAAAGAAGCAGTTGTGTTATTTCTCTCTTTTTATTGAAGATTTCTACAGATTTCCTTTTTTGCCTTCCTGTGACACTGCCCATTGCATCATTTACACTATCTGCTCTCACTTTCCACTGCAGTGGCTGTATGGGCTGTGCTTGTACAACTTAGCTTTGAAGAGGTTTCTATTTATATCTAGTAATTCCAGTCCAGTGTTTTCAAAGAAAAATGAGTAGAAATTAGCCATAGACTGCAAATGACAGGGATCGTTGCTTGACGTTGATATGAAGATGTTTGCTCTGTCATTGTCTATGCTGCGCTTACTCCATGGATTAAGATTGTTTACTTTGAAAGATTACTCCCTACCTCAAGTTGAGACTACTTACTGTTAGAAAGATAAAGAAGCCTGACTTTCAGAAGAAAGGTGTTCTGTATTTCTTGAGGGTTTCTTAGTTTGAGTATCTAAAAAGTTGAGAATTCTACAATCTCTAATCAGCTAGTGCAAGTCCAGGCCAGGATTTCAGACTTTGAGGATAGCAAGCAAATGCCTCCAATTAGAGGTTTCAATTAGAGAATATTAAATTCTCTTCTGTAACAGGAGATGGTTTAGGAGAAATGGGAATACCCAGGTAGGAGTAATTGGTTTTGGAAGAGTGGGAGCTCTGCCCAGCACTTTCTTTTACTATGCCTGTTTTCCTTCCACAGCTCAGGAAAACTCATATTCATGCACACTCTTACACTTCACTGGGATTCCCTGACTCAGAGACTGTCAGCATCAGCTTATTATACAAGCCCTTTGTTTTATCCTATACAATACATCTCGCTATATGCAATTTGGCCTCTTAACCTGCCGTGAAATATTTCAAGGGCTTGTTGCTGGAAGACGTGTCTCTTTGCTATGATTTGTGCAGCCGTCGCTGCATTTTCATGACGGCTTATAATGATTCGTGGTGGGTTGCAATACAATGAACTCATGCCGCAGAACAGCACACTGAAAAAGATCTTTCAAATTATTGTTCCAGTGCAAAAGGTGCCCAATCACCTTCCACCTGCGGATTAGTTGGTTGCTATAGGAACACACTGTAGCTTTTCAGTGCTGCGCTACTGTAGTGCCCAGATTACTGACTCTGACAAACACAATAGGGGAGAAGAATCACGGGTTATTAGTGCTGCTGATGATGTGATGTTATAAACCTGGGGTGGCATAGAGCGAATGAATAGAGCAAGAGCCTTGAAAYGCGAAGGACAGGTGGAGGAGAGGGAGCAGAGTGAAGTGGAGCTAAAGTCATCACTACGGAAATGTTGTCTTTGATCTTATTTTCCACTCCGAATAGATATTTTCATAATATAATGCCAAATGCAAGCAATGCTATAACTGATGGCAGAGCCACTGGTCATGTCTTTATGTTAGTAGGGGGCTACCCCTCCTCCCTTCTCTTTTCTTCCAGTGAGTACTGAAATCTGAACCTTTTCATTCCTGCAGGATTAACTCTGACCAAGGTCAGAGCAACTAGTCACCAATATTCATGGGAGAGTAAGGCCCCCTGCATCCCTGGGAAATATCACCTGAAATATCTACCTACACACAGGACTTTTAACAGGGAATTTTGCAGCGTCAGAAATGTGTGGTGAATAGCTGAGATCAGATCTCTGTCTACTTTGGTGGCCATAACCGAGACTCAGGAGTTTACGCTACTGAGCACCCTCCTGCAGAGTGAGCTACCTACATGCTTCGTAGGGGAGAAATAACTGCTTGCAGCTCTGATTTGTAGACGATCTAAGTTCCCAGAAAAAGTTTTGTTACTGCTTGTGCTTGGGCAGGGTGAAGCAAAGGAATAAAATACATCCTTGTCCGTTGCTTGTGTGCATTGAGCAAAACAAGCTGTGTTTAGTCACAAGTTCACCAGATGGTACTCTGGGGGTTATTGCTGTTATATTACATTACTGCAATATATTAGACAAGGTGCAGTGATTCATTCTCTCTCCTCATTGCTTTAGGAGGCTCCGTTTCTCTCCCGATGGAAGCACAGCTGACCCTGCTGCTCATGACCCTTGAGACCTGTGTAGGCTCCCTGTTGGTGCATGTAGGTCTCTCTCAAGGACAGTCAGGAAGGCCAGTTGAATAACAGCACCAAATATTACAGAAAGACATGGCTTGCCTTCATCTCTGCAGCCAGAGAAGCATATGCTTAAGTGACTCCACTTTCTGATTAGCCAGCTGATTTGTAACTTAATTTTTTTCAACCCTGACTGCCTCCTCCCTCCTCCTGTACTCCTACCCCGCTTGTTTTGCCTTCGCATTGGGCCTTCCTCAGCCTCACAATTGGACCCATGTGACCCTCCAAGCTGGGAAATGACATTGCTCAACCACTTGTTCGCAAAACGAACTGAAGTACAGAGTTTGCACTATACTTTTAGAGCCCAAGAACTATCAAAATACCACAGAGAGGTATTGTTTTCCTCCACTTCTGCTACTCTGTAGGCTGAAACCCATAGTCGAGTGAATTATGTGCTGACCGACACCTAACAACCCATATTGGATTGATGCCACATATGCATGCAGGGCATAGGTGCTGCTGTTGGTCAGCTGGACTGCCCCTGGGACCATATGGCACCCCTCTTTGGCCTCCCTGTCTCTACCATTATGTTTACGGACCAGCTGCTTTTTCTCATTGCCATTGACAAAGCTTCCCAAGCCACCATTTCCCCTTACTTCCAGAGGAGACAAAGAAATACTCCAGCCTTTTACCCTCTCTCAATGGCCTTGAGCTTCTGGTGCCCCAAGGCCCCTGCCCTGGTTCGCAGGTTGTCTTCTGCTCTTCAGCACTGTTCTCACGGTAGCTAGGACAGTGACATTAGCTTCCCCGGTGCCTTCTTGCTCTCCTAGCCACAAGCCCAAGATTATCTATTCCACTTCCACAAATTAATGAATCCATAAGCAATACAAGCAGTGACAAAACTTATTTCCGTTTTGCCTGAGGCATCTAAGAGGGTGATGAAACAGGTTGGTCTGAACATGCTTGGATCAGAACTTTACCACGGGTGTTACTGTAATTTCAGGCAACTCGACAACTGCAAATTGGACCCTCTGTCCCTTAGATTATGCTTTTCATTTCATCATCCTCTGGAGGAAAATGAATTTCCTGGGCTGAGCTCCTGTCTGCAAATTTAGAGGGACAGGACAGACTCTGCCTGTATAGTTTCAAATGGCTTTAAATGGGGACTTACAATGGAAATGGAGACAGACGCCTAGCCAGAGAATGTAGCTCCAATAAAATAATGGGAAAAATCTTCCATTACCATAGTCATATGTATGTATGACCTTAGCAATGCCCAGGACTGCTATGGGAGCAACAGTGCAACACTCCCGTTATGCCATATTTTTTTATCAACAATGTTCTCCTTCACTTTGACGTCAGCTTCAAGATTGCTTGCTGTGATGTGCTGCACCTTTCATATTTTCTTTCCAGTCATAATATTGCTTCAGTCGTAACCTCAGCACTTTGAGGAATAATTGTCCCTGACAAGGGGGTGAATCACTGGCAGAGAGTTGATAAGCATTACATACAGATGACAGAAGTCAGGACATATCGGATTACTGCTGTGAATATAATAAAAGAGAGCCTAAACACTTTGGCAGCTCAAAGACAAGCCATTTCATAACTCTCTAGTGGGGCTATTATCTTCCATTTACTGCCACTGATAACCAGGTTGCAACTGTCTCCCTAGGATTTAGTTACAATTCACTTAACACTTAGAGGACCAGACATATTGGAGGACACTGAGATGAGGATAATTTCTTAAAGATCATTTATTTTTAAATTTTTATCTTCCTTGCTCCCCTCTTTATAGTGCGATAAGAACCTAAATCAGGAAGCTTTGAACTTCCTTCGGGAAAGGAGAGTTCATGGTCATCTTCCCTTTAATCTTCTACTCCCGAGTTTCTTTTGAAGCCAGTCATTCATATCCAGCTGAATAAGTGACAAGCAGGTTTCCACCTCTCTTACTCTTTAATACATGCACCTAGACCTAAAAGCTTGTTCTAATACTGACTCCATTAGTTTTACATGTAGGTGTTATGTTTTTATTTTTGCAGCCAGGAAGGGGCACCTGAGCTTACAAATCAGGGGGTGTTGGTGTGTATCAGTAGCAGATAATTTACATCAGCGCCAATTACAATCCATATTGACGGAATCTGGATACAGATGATATTTATATGCACTGTGTGAGATTTTGTTTCCAAGCCTCAGTGCCTAAGATGAGTTTAACACTTCAGGCTCTTAGATATCAAAGTTCTCTCTTTTAGGCTAACGACAAAAAGAATTGTTTTGCTATGGCAGAAATCTGGCAAATGACCAGTGAGTCTCCTTACTATCCAGCACACCATTGAGAAATATTTATCAAGATGAGCTAAGGGATGAAACCCTCTCTGCGTGAAGTGAAACTCGATATTCTGCAAAATTTTTCTCCTGAAGCAATACCATGAGCAGCAAATGTGAGCTCTGCTCAGCTTTCAACATATGAGGTGKTTTTAGATGCAAGACAAAAGCTGTTGCACTCTTTCTCAGGCTGAAGATATGTATATACATCTGTAGAAGGAGCCTTATTTTGTAAGTTTGGCCATATAAATCCATACCTGGACTCTAGTCTGCCAGAGCCCCCTTCACAGCCGCTGGGTGAAGAATATCTTTGCCAAAGATGGATCAGGAGGATGGGAGGGCTTTTGAGACCACGTGCTATTGACCACTCAGAGGCTGCACATTTATAAATGTGTTCCTAGACCCCATGTAAAAATGTTCTCCTTACATTCCCGTCGCTGGAAGCTCTGCAAAGAAGCCTCTCTACATGTGTTTGAATAGCCAGACTTGGCAAACTGGAAACTAAAATATCCTTCCCCCTCTACTACTTATACCTTTATCCCCCAGTGCAATCTTTATGTCTTAACTGGCCAAAATTAGGTCGTTACTGTTTTATATAAACCAACACAAATCTATTTGGAGAGAAATTGAACCAGGCTTTCTTAAACTACAAATAATAAGTGATGCTTAAAATTGCCTTTTCAGTACGATTTGCATCCCTGCTTGATTTTTCACGGCACAAGCCCTCTCCTGCTACAGAGAACCAATAAAGGACAACAGCAATTAAGGAGGGAGGAAAAAAGTTCAGTCATTGTTGAAACAGTAATTCCAAGTGGTTTCTCTTCAGGACTTCTGGATCTTACCACTAACTTTCTAGCAGCCAGGGAAAGCCAATTGAATACCTTTCTGCCCTGCTTTATCCATCTGTAAAATAAGGGTGATCAATCTTACCTGCTTGACAATTTTGTCACATGGTGCAACCAAGTAATATCTGTAAATTGCTTTAAGATGTTGAGATCAAGGGAATGATGGAAGTGCCAAGTGGTGGTGTTGTTATTGTATTAACAATGTTGGCTGTTTTCACTGTTCATATGGTAGCCTGGCTGGAATTGGGCAAGAAGCCCAATAATACCAGCAACCAACAAGAAACTAAAATAAAATGTTTTACTTAATGAGTGCCTCTGTTTAATCAGAAGCCTGTGTAATTATGTCACAGAGGGCTAAGGATCTAATGTTTTCCTAATACATTTGCTTTTAAAGGGACGATTAACCCTGCATATTTCAAGATGATAAGCTGCTGCTTTGTTCAGTTCCAGTTATTTTTTTCTGCATTCCCTGGTGGGTCCAGAGAGAACCTGAGAGTCAGAGGATTTTTCTTAATTGCACAGTAACTATCTTGTATGTCTGATGCTGGAGTATTTTCTAAAGACGCAGGTTATTAGTTCTGGGTTGGATGGATTTGCAAGAGAATTCAAATGCTGAATTTATTCTATTTTGGCTCCTCTGAGCCATGGCATACATTACAGAATGCCCTCAGTATGTCTGTTAAACAGTCAGTATTCTCAGACGGCCGTTTGGCCAGGAAGAAGGAATAAAAGTATACCTTACCTTGAATCAAGGAAATCCCGATTTAAGTAATAAAGATTGTTTTCAGTTTACTTCTAAAAGGTATGTTTCTACATGCATGCTTCAATCTGTGTACATGTCTGTCCAGTTAGTACTTTTCAAATGTTTTGAAGAGAATAAAGAGCAAAAAAGCTCTTTACCTCCTGAAAACAGCTGTCTTAAGAGATATTAAAGATCACTCTATATTGAGATTCCAGGGAAGATATTTATGCTGTAAGATAGGGAGGGAGTGATTTTATGTCAAATATATGAGATGCTCTGATCTACCCCTCTGTCAAGAGGTTAGATAAACTACATTATGTTCACACCTTCTAGACGTTTGATCATTTCTGTTCTTAAAGATCTCGAGTGCAGAAGATCCCATGGGCCCTCTGGGGAACTTACCCCACCACTTTGCCAGTAAGGACATTTTCTAGTATCTAAGCAGGCTCTTCCATGTCATGTTTTGGTTTGCCACGATGAGGATGGAAGACACATTATTGCCTTCCTCTTCCTCTAGCAGATAGCCCCATACATGAATGTTATGTGTTTATAGTGAGATGACATTTACTGGGTGTTTGTTCAAACTCTTTCACAACATATTTTGTGTTTGTGTTTAGGTGTGAGAATGGTAAGAATGAGATACTTTTTTCATATAGTATGGTGGTCCTACATATTCCTTGATTGCTGTAAATTGCTTTTAAAGGGAAAAAACTATCTCCTATGGAAAGCAAAAAAAGATTTACGTCTTTTTATATCAGCTATCGGCCACATGGGAATTTGGTAGGAAGGAAAGAGTTAATAATATCATTATCAGGTCAGCAACTTTGAAAGGCTCTTCCACTTTGAAAACCATTTTCTTAATTATTTCAAGTTAACACTTAAATGCATAGAAAAAAAATCGTGTAATCTGAAACCTCAGACATGGGGACAGGACTGGATTGAGATAACATTAAAGATTTTATTGCTGTTACATTATAAATTATTTCTATTATGATGGCCCTATGGGTATTACATTCTGTCAGTTCGCTTTCACTGTTACATCACTTAATGTTATTAACACACTTTAGGGTATAACATTACAGTTTTATTGTGGAAACCTTAAACACTTACATCCAAAGTACTGAATCAAGTTATTATCCTAGCTGACCAGATCTGGTCTATTATCATTTTATCACTCATAAAAACCTGTGATTCAATTTGATTTAACACTTGAGGAAAAATCATGGCTTATATATGCTTAAACCCAGTTGCAATATTAATACAAAGCAACACATGGATGACTTCATTTTATTAAAGTTGGGGTAGCCCTGGGAACTGCATTTATGATCTTTATGCCACACGAGAATTTTGATCTGACYTGTTGCCATTTGTGATTCACTAGTAAACTGATAAGGTTTTCTTACCAGTATATTAAAGAATTGGGAACATTTTACCCTTCTTACTGCATTCATTATACACTCAGAAACCATACATTGATCACAGTGTGCTAACCACTCCAGTGTCCTGGAGTCTTACGTTGAAGACTGGAGAAATGTTGCACTTTGAAAGGCGGTATGTGCTTATTATGGCTCCGCTGAGTTTAATATTAAAAAAAAATGAGGCCCTTGTTTCTGTGTTTGGAGTGTAAACACTTTTCTGTGCAAAACAACTCTGTTGTCTTCTGTAGGCCAGCAAAGGTAACACTTGCACAACGTTTAGAGGCAGGAGAAGTTCCACTGAAGTCACTGATTAGAATTGCGCAGACAGTTGATTACTGGTTTTGGTTTGCTGGCTGAGTCAAAATAAGAATATGTTGCTTGGCACTGCCTGAAAGATTTCATATCTTACTTAGGTTATCTGTTGTTTCCTTTGAGGAGAAGGCGGAAAACTGTGTGTGAAATTTAAAGTGTCTTTTGGAAGTGAAAAATCAGGATGTTTTAAATTTTGAAAATATCAAAATGAAACATTTCATCTTTTTCACTTCAGGGGGAGGAAGAAGACAAGACTATGCTGGTGTGGAAAAGCAGAGCTGAATGACCTTAGCAAGGAGTCCTGCTCCTGCAGCCCATTTCCCACTGAGGTCAGAGGAGGAGTTTGCTCAGCCCAACGTCCAGCAGTTCACCAATGCAATGACATTCCCAGGCGGTAGGGTGGACGCACTGAACCAACCAGTCCCCTTCTGGCATGCGCACAAAATCTCCCTAGCAACAAAGATGACAGCTTGGTAACAGCAGCTGCTGCTTAATGGAAAACATTAGAAAAATAACTCATCCTAGATCTATGTTTCCTCTTTGCATTTTCATATTTATCACAAAAAAGTGTTTTAAGAAAAAAAAACCACCATCCAGAACTTTAAAAAGCTTTAAGGCATGAGGGTCAGACACACAGTTGTACATGTAAAGAGATGAGCTGCAAAAGCTAGGAAAAATGTGACCGTGGAATTCTGACACACAAATTTTCCTTTTTAACCACAGCTATATTGTTTGCGACTTAACAAGTGGGCCTATGTACATGTTGTGGGAGTGGCGTGGATGTGCAATTATTTATTCTTGCATCAAACGTGAGAGAAGGCCAAATGTGGATTGTTAAATTCCAAGTCAGCATTTTTGGTTATTGTTGCTTGAAGTACATCCATTTCTGCTCAGAGCTGGGCTCACTGGAAAGGAATTAGTATCCTCACAAAAGCAAATCACTGGCTCTGGTAAAATCTTCCCCTTTTTACTTTTTAATAAAAGCAAACACCAAATTTTTTTTTCTTCTGTTGCAAGTGTTCTGAAAAAGTCCAATGAAGATATAAAGACAACTATRTGGCAGCTTCCCAAGGTAAAAAACAAATCAGAGTAATACTACGTCACTAATTTGTGTGAAATACACAAATTAGGTGGAGATAGTTTAACTAGTGTCATTCATCAGTCTGAAGTGATACAATTTATTACATGATAATAATGGCTATAGTTGTATAAGTAGTAAAGGTAAAATTACATCATGACTTGCATTAGCAGTATGAGATTATATCCTGATTAATGCACAATTAACTTGTCATGTGTACAATGCATGTGTTTGTAGGTGGACAGATGGGTTACACTACGTCTCATGCTCACATATGCAGCATTTATCACTTTCTCCTAACTTTCTCCTGTATCTCCAGAAATTAGATGGCTACATCCACTAAAATCCTTAGACACCCGGCCAACTCAATGCAGAGCCACCTAGAGTCAGTATATGACTAAGAGACCCTTGGAGATGACCACATGCATGGATCCTGTTCCTCTCTACAGATTGGGAGCCTCATCCACGGCTCCAGGGAGACATCTCTGAGGTGAGAGCAACAACCTTAACTGCTCTTCTGCTGGCAGGCACCAGTCACCTGAACTGTTTTCAGAGTTGTATATCACAGCTCCTACTCCCAAGAGAAAGCCCCCAACACACTAAATGACTGTGGATGAGGAACTCCTTTGCTCCTTTTTTATTCTGATTTTGCAGGGGAAAATAATTAAGCTACAGGGACAGTTGAGAAGGATTTTTACTTTTAATTGCAATTATGGATGGAGATGCCTCAGCTTCACATGAACTCCTCTTCAGATGCAGAACTGCATTATTTGTCCATGTGCTGACATTCAGGTTTGCCTATCCATATGCTCACTCCCTCTGTTTATTTTTCTGTTGAGTGTGTGTGTGTGTGTGTGTGACTACACATCTGGGTGTATGCAAACACATAAAATAGCAAAGTCGTTAACACCGTTGAAGGGAAACAAAGGTCCTCCAAGTTTTAATCTCTGTTCTATCACAACCTTGGTGTTTGTCCTTGAGAAGCTCATTTTAATTTCTCTTACCAGGTTTCTCAGTCTGAAGTAGGGGGGAGGGATAATATGTTGTTATGCTAGCCTACCTCACACTGTATGTGATATTCAATTAGCTGTTTGAAGTTGTAAATTGCTGAGTGATGACAGAACATAACTTTTCAAAATAAATGGCATCAGATTTTTTTTTGCACACTTTTTAGTACTCAAATCTACCAGAAAGGGTTGGCTGACTTTGATCCTTCCTGTGCTTTATTTTCATGTTTGATGGTTCTCCGTGGTTCCAACACCAAATGATGGTCATTTTCCAGCACTTCCAATTTAGAAGCAAAAGCTCTTATAATAAGGAAGAAATCTAATCATTTTGTTGTCTTGAAATTTCTTTTCCAGCTGACAATACCTAGTACTTGCTGATTTGGATATAGGGCACCCAGCATTTGGGAAGGTGCAGATTTTGAGTCCCAATTTTGCACATCATTAGTGTTCAAGAGGTAAAGGGAACCATATTATGTTTGAATTCAACTGTTAGAATATTTTTAAGTTCTTCAGAATTACTACTGAATAGATCTTAGCAGAGTAGAAATATTGTTTAAAATCTGCATGGCTACAAAATGCCCTGTTAGCAAATTAATGTCTACTAAACATGCTTGTATCAAACAGTTCCAGGACAGGTAGTGCAGTTCATCTTTTCCATCTCTGACTTTTTTGATTCTGTGATGATTAGCTAAGCTCATTTTAGATTATATTTCTCCTGTCTAGAGTAGACAGTTGACTCTGTCCTGTACAAGGAGTTTATTTTTGTTATTAGGAATTCACTTTATTATGCCCTAGTCTCCATTTTCAATATTTCCTGAGAGATACCACTGGGAGATGATGCTACAGAAAGCTAGCCAAGACTTCATTTACACAAGTAAAAATGAAAAGTGACATCAGCATTTATTTGAGATTTAGGTCCTGATATAACAAAACTCACGTAAGTTTTTACATTAGCATTAAGCCTGTATTTGAGTGCACATTAGGCCTTAGACTAGCATCGGAGAGACCAGAATCCGGTCTGCTACCTTTGAAATGTAGCTGAAAACTCATGTATTATTAAAAATAAAATCATTCTCTCTCATTCTTCAGGAGTAGTTTGTGTGTCTCTTGAAGTACTTCAAGATGACAGAAGAGAGAGACTTTCAATTGCACCAGCTGAAATAACTGACTTGTTCTTCACTTGTAAGAGCGAATTTAAGATTCAATGATATATCAATGCTTACATTGGCCATGGGCAAAGGTAGGAGGAAAACAGATAATTTCCCTTGTTGGTAATCTCACTATTAAAAAGAATTGTCAAGTCTGAAAATGTAAGTAGTGTAGACTTGGGACGTGTTGAGAATTCAGGCAAAATACTTTGGGTTGAAGTAGTTAATTGGCAAGTCTGAAGCATTTAAATGTTAAACCGTTAAATGTGAATTAAAAAAAACATAATTACATTTAAGACAGACGTCTACTTCAAACCAAGAAATTGAAAAAAAATCTCTAAATTAAAAACCCCCAATCATGCCATTCTCTAGATAATGTTGGGGGGTGGGGGGAGAAAAAASTCCAATGGATTTCGCATTGCCAAATCGGTATTCTTCCTGAAAAAAAAGTTTTGTGCAGAACTTTGCCCAAGCACACAATTAATTTTTGCTATTGTTCAGAAGACATCACAGCTCACAGAGAACCAGCATAATCACTGGCTCACACCTGTGTTAATTCCCAAATTACCTGCCCAAGGGCTGGAGCCTTCCCAAAACAGACACAGGTAATTTCTCAATCACAAATACCTGGTTTGCTCTCTGAGCAGTTCCCTACCAAATAAATTACGGGAAGGCACACTGTACAGTTAGCACCAGCTCCACTGTCTGGGAGGGCTAGACAACTTACTACTTAATTTTGCTTTTTGAAATTCCCTCTCAGCCCCAATTATTGACATCTAGACAGGAAGCCTGTGAGAGCTTAAGGGATCTGACATCCATGACTAAGACAGTTAATACGCTCCGTCAGAAAGCTACTAACACGAGCTAGGTAGCAGCTCGCCTGTTAGCATTACGGAGCAGAAATTGAAGGGTTTTGGGGTGCATCCTCCAAGCTTCAGGGGCTGCTTTGCAATGTTTTTGAGCAGAGAGCATGCAAGCCAAATGCAAAAGATTATCCCCCCCTCCTCCAGTCCCCATCAGTCCCCAGCCCAGCCTGTAATTTGGCAAGACGAATGAAGTGTTTTCGGAGTGTCATCACTTCTGCCTCTGGCAGATTTGCTTCCCCAGTCTGCCTTTCGCCTTTTGGACCTGTCACTCAGCCCTTTGGCAGAGGGGAGGAGGGGGAGGGAGGAGGAAATCATCTCTTTGCTAATCACCTATCACAAGCAATGAAATCCCGCAGGCTCCGTGCCAGCTAGGTACATTTCAAAGGGAAATGGAGGGGGGCAAAGTGTCACTCAAGGCAGATATTTATGAAAGATGACAGTTTGCAAATATCTCAATCTTGGACAAGGCTGCTCCAGTGACACAGAGGAGTGTTGCAAAATTGGAAGAGTCAGCAGCCAACATTTATTTCATCAGGACCTGTCCAATCTTCAGTGATCGCTTGACAGTCTGGGGATTGCTGGCACAAGCCGGCCTCTTTCTATTGGTTGCTTTCATTTAGTTTGCATGGATCAGTCTAAAGAGTTGTAATAAATATGTAAAGAAGGATAAAAGGAGTAGTTTTGCAGAGCTGCATCCTCAATGGAAGAACCGGCACAAAGCTGCGCTACCCTTTTTAGCTATGCCAAATAGCAACAGTAGTAATTACATCTCTATTGATCGTTACTGCGTGGGAACAATGAGATATAGGCCCTATCTTGCCCATGGAGACCCCCCGCGACTTCCAGGCTCTCCCCATTGCCACCAGCAGCTGCCACAGCAGTGCCTGCTTCTCTGAGGAACTTTTCTCCTGCCCCCCTGCAGCTATCGGCGTAGTACAGGAGAGACATCCCCCAGGGCTGGGGGGCCGCATCGAAAATTTGCTATTTCTTCAGGAGTCCGGTGAACGTTTCAGAAACTCATTTCCACAGTTGTGTTTGATTTGAGGTGTGTGCCCAGCCCTACGCTGCCTCTCCCGCCCTCCACACGCTGAGGTAACACCACCATGGAGGGCAGGGCACAGCTGCCAGCTGCCGGCCCTGAGTGGCTCAGCCAATCAGGGGGCTCCAGTGCCATCACGTGACCAGTGCAAGAGTTTATTTCCCTCCCTGCTGCACTCAGCCCCCTCCTGGAGGCTGTGGACGCCATTTTGGGCCACGATGGTTGACTCAGACGAAGGCAAGGGATTTGTCACGTGGCGCAAGGTATGTCTCAGGTATGACTGCAGGTGTGTGTATAGCAGCCAGGGAATACAGTTACTGCAGGGAGGGAGGGAGGCAGATAGGAGGTCACAAGGCCCTGGGAAGCAGAAGATTAGAGCACCAAGTAGGTGCRGGGGGGAAGAAACAGTGGTAAGGGAGAGGAGCTGTGTTCGCATGCAGGGGACTGGGGTCAGAGCTGAGCAGTGGGGCGAGGGCCGCTGGTGGGCTGTCCTGCTACAGGCTGTGAGAGCCCTCTCAGACAGGGAAAGGCACATCCCAGTGCTGAAGCGCTGTTGCCATCAGCCATCCAGCAGGGAAATGCTCCTACAGGGGCTGGCTCCAGCACTGGCTCTCTGCCTTGTTCTGTAGGGTCTGTAGCTTAAAGCTTTGAGGGCCTGTATTTCTGATCATAGGATGCATGCTTCTGCCTCTTAATTGCCCCTGTCATTTCATTCACCCCTGTTATAAGCTAATTCAGAGGACAGTAACACAAAAATGCTGTCTCCTACAGGAACAATAGCCCAACAGATTGAATTACTCTGCTGTGTGCTGAGAAGCAGCAAATAGCTTCTGAAATGCTGTGTTAGAAAGGTCTAAAGTAAATGCAGTTATTGACAGCAACAGAGGAACAAATGCAGCTAGTTGGCACAAAAACTGGAATTTCCGAGTGAAGACATTTTCTTTCTTATAGTTAACAATGAATTGTAGATAACAGTTGGAATAATCCTATCTCAATATTCACTATTTTCATGGTCAAATACAAGGCCTAAAAGGAGATACTAATTCAGCTACTTGCTATGTGGTGTTTTCTTGCATCTCAGGCACTAAGGGTATGTGTGTGTGTGACTCATGGAGAGTAACGTGGATGGAGGTGGATTATGTTAGTGGAATGCAAAACTGCTCTTCTGTTTTAGGGTTTTAGCAATTCAGTTGAAATGGATCGTGAATTCAATTAAAGGCCTTATTCTTCCTTTCTTTATGCCTTGCATATCTCAGAGTTTTGCATAATTTAAACTAAACTGTGGCATAAAACAGCACCCTTATTTCAGTCATCAAAATGTAAGTGTTTTCTCTGAGGTCTCTGGAGTTCAATCAAGATGCACATGGGTGACAAGTGGTAAGATGCTATAGAGCTCCTGGTGCGAGAAGCTACCATTGCTTTTAGTCTAGTATATTGCTAGTGTATTTTAAGACAACAGATAACTCATGACTGTTATTTGGATGTCAGTAGGACTGTATTACTCTYCAAATTAATAGTGAAAGGAAAAGAAATGTACCAACAAGGTCTGCCTATTCACAGTCCAACAATGTGAAGTAGGAGTATTCACCAGAGGTTCTTAGAAGTGCAGTTGCTTTTCATAAACACTCAGTTCAGTGGTGTTTACAGGTGTGCTAAGGCCAGTATACTTGTGATGTAGGCCCTAAGGTTAATTTCATGCTAGCCAAAATGGTAAAAGTTGCAGTCTTCTGTATTGTCTGCTGTGCTAGTCTGTTCAAAACTGGCATGGAGAATCCTCCTCCGCAAGTTTCTCTCTTGGCCTCTCTCCTGGCAGCCCACAGAAAAGCTGATCAGCTGAGTGGGTGGGTTAACTGAGGGAGAGGTTAGAACCCTCCCTTTCCTCTATTACAAATATCTTTGCCAAAACAAATCGTTCTTACCCAAGGATTCCTGGGTAAATCTTCCATCACTGGGGAAAAAAAAATGAAGTGCTGTAAAAGGCTAGTTAATCACTGCATACCCTGCAAGGAGCAGAAGGCCATTCCAGAGTAATTGGAGTTATCTTCATTATTCTTATTTTCAATTACATTTCAAAATCAAATAACAACTTGCCTTTTAGACAGTTTCATGATCTAAATTCCAGTTCTATAATTTTTACTTAGTGCTTACTTAGAAGTTCCCCTTGATTTTAATGGCCTCTTAGCTTCTGGAAGAAACTTGCCGAAAAAAAGAAATTAAAAAAGTTTTGGTCTTTGAAATAGCAGAATCCCAAGCTGTCCGCACAAATGCACATGTAGTTCTTGCAAGTAACCTGTCCAGTTATTGAAATCTATATTCAAATAACTGCTTTTCTGGTGCCATCTTGACACCAATTAAACACACAGCTGTGCATCTGTTCATGTATAGGGCTAGATTACTGATGTGTTGTAACTCAGGCCATTGCTGTTACTGCAGAGTAAGCAGAATGATTCTTAATAATTATTAAACAGTTGATGAAAGAAATTAATGGTTGCATCTAAACTATCCGAAGCAGGTGCACAGTCTAAGTTGTTTTCTGGCCTTCATGGAGGTAGTTGGCTCTGCTCTGGTTCAAGAGCTAGTGGACTGATGTTAGCTTATGCTGAAGTGTGCAGGGAAAACATCCTCAGAGGTTTTTGGTTCTGTGGTGTAATGTAAGAATTGTGGTTATCCTCTGGATAAGGAGAGCAGGCCTCTGACAGTTATGGAGACATCTCTCTCTGAGGTTTCCTGTTATTTTTCTCAAGAGTGCCTATACATACAAGACTGTACATACACATGTGTCTGTATGTGCATATATCCTTATGTCAACACTAACCCTCTTGGCAAGATAGACACCAGCTAGCAAGAAGRTGCTTCTCTTTCTCATATCAACACAATTCTGTCTCTCTTCAGAAGGCATAAAAGTGATACAGTTTATAGAGAATTATGTGCCTGCGTGTGTCTTCATACCACGTACTCTGTCCCTTAGTCCTCTGAAATATCTCTTGCCTTGCAGAAGGGAAGGGTACTTAAMAAAAAAAAAAAACAAACCAAACAAAAAATCCCAAAGCCCCACAACCAAAACTCTCAATGTTAGTCAATGGAATTCATCCCACAGGACAGGAATTCCCATACAGGTCAGGAAAAAAAAATACCGCCTCCTTTTTTGAATATCACTTTTCATACAGTAAATCCCTCAGAGTCTTTATTGTGGAATGAATAATAGATTAATCATTCCTCTGTGTGCAATGCCGGGGCTCTCTAATGTCACTGATTATTCTATATTGAATAAATAGTGTTGCTAGGTTGATATGTTTAAGGCAAATGAGATGCTTATTGGTATCCAAGAAGCCAGTTAACAAGATCCATTTTCCTCCATTGACTTCTACTCATGTATTAATGAGGTTCAAAAATGTCTTTTCTGTGTGTATCAGATAAACGTGCCTTTGTTATTCCCAAGAAGCACACAAATATTTGCTCCATTTATGTTTGTATTAACGTGTCACTGAAGCTAAATCTTCAGAAAGGGAATAAATACCATATCCATTAAGCCACTTAAGGGGTGAGTTCCGCAAAACTGTGCTGCAGTTGTTGCCATGGCAAATATCCATATTTAAGGAATTGTGTGGCATCAAATCTAGCATAAAGGACCAGAAGAAGGAAATGGTCTTCTCCCCAGACAACTGTCACCTACGTACATGTATTTTAAAAGTTTCAGTGGCTGAATGGGTACTGTATTGAGTGGTAACTTAAAGAGTGCAAAGTGAGAAAATGCAGTACAACCCAGAGAACACACAGAGGGAGGAAGAGAACAGTGAATGACAAGAAGACTAAACAGGGCTCAATAACTGTTGGGCATAAGTGTCAAGATTTCCTGGGCAGTGGTGTTCACTGTTTTCCCCACTAAAGATGAATAAAGATATTCCAGGAAATTGAGTCTTGTACAGTTTTTGTTATGCTAGTCCTTTTCCTTTGTCCCAAAGTAGTCTTCAGTAGACAAATGTGTTCTCTTTTCATTGATGCATGAGTTTTGCTTTTTTTTCTCCTTGACTTTTCATGCAATGTCTATGGGTGTTTGGAAAACTGTTAGGCTTAAGAACTGACAGAGATCATGCAACTGTAATCTTTATGTGGGGAAGTAGCTTTACCTTATCTTGAAATCACAGGTAGGATTAGGTAATCTTTTCCATGGTTTTGAGTGATTCTTTTTGTTTAACCTGCTTAAAACAGTTTTAACTGTAGTGATGAAAATGTCAGCAGACTTTCAAGTAGAAGTCTGGAGAATTGCATTTCTAAAGTTTCTAAGTTTAAGAAATAGGGAAAAAAACTGACAAGAGTGCAGAGTTTTTTTCTTTGATGTCATATGACACAATCCATTTTGGTTTGTAATTGGAAAATATCTCTACAAAATCAATTTAGATCTTACTGAGTTTTCCTTCTGTCAAGATAAATGAGCAAATTAACTAAGAAAGGTATTAAGATTGTTTCTGTGCTACAACATTTTACAACATTGTAAATAAAAGGAAAATATTGAAAGTGACTTCTAAGTTAGTACCTCTAAGTTTTGGTTTTTCTTGAACACTTTGTGTGGTTAGATTAACTGAATGAAAGAAAACCAATAAGCGTGCTTTAAATAACCCAACAAGGTTTAATATAAAATCCTGACTGATTTTATGCCTGTTTAGGAATGTGGACATCTTGGGGTTGAATGGAGAATGAATTACACATGGATGTAGGGACAAGGCAGGAAAGATTAATATATAGGAAAGCCAAGAAGTTTACTCCTTTTCTTCACCTGCCTGGAGCAAATTTCCTGAAAACATCTGTAAATGCTGTATAATGGGAAAGCAGACTTGGGCCCATACTGTGCAGGAAGCTCCAACCTTTGTCTGCAGCACTGGATACAATAATATCAGGATGGTGGCAGAGTGAAGGGTATCTCTGTGTATAAATCCAGATCCCTTTTTTCTTCTTCTGGTGAGGGGGAAAGGGGAAACTGGGGACCAGGTTGAGGAACACCTGGGAGCCATATGGAATTTACCGATTTTTTAATTAAAATTTTGTAGCTCAGTTTCAAACATTGCAATAACTTAATACAGAGTAAAACTTTACTGGATTCAGTGCAATAAAGTCCCCTGAATATTCACACATTGCCTACAAATGGCAATTGTCTTCTAATGCAAGCTGAAAGAATTGCTGTTTCTCTGTGGCCCTGATCCAAATCCACAAAGTCAGTAGGGGGGCCTCTGGCCTCCACATCAGGTCTGCAGCCTGGTTGATATCTCAGACCTTCTTGAGTGTTTTGAAAATGTATAGGACCAAAAATATGATTCCTTCTCCAGACATTGGAATGTTAGCAAAGAGTAGAGGTCAGACTCCTCCAACTGATACTTTTGTTTACAATTCATATTCAAGAAGGGGGTCTATTTCCATGTGTAGCTTGGGCATACCCAGACTCTTATGTAGACCTATTTGGGGAAATTCCAGATGGTGGAAATACCATGAGAAGAGGTTTACTGTCAACATGCCCAAATGTCTGGTGAAATATCAGTATATAGGGAGCCATTCCCAGTCCTGGTTCAGACTCCTGCCTGAGTGTAATCAGCTTCAGCTCATTGCTTTCCAAGCTAAGGCTGACTGGTTTGAGTCAGAGGTTTTCCAGCAACAGACCAAATACCCAAGCTGAGCGCCTCCTGTTTTTGCTTCCCTAAGTCTTTTATTTCTTGGGTTGCCAGAAATGATCCTGTGCCATACTGAATATCACTGATTAGAAGCTACCTTTTCAATCACTACTATAAAGACAGAGCAGGATTAGTTAGATATACTAAAATATGGTTTTAATCTTCATTCCCAACTGACATTTTTGTGGCATGAAAATTTTAGAAATAGTAATTTTCACTCCTTTTCATCTAATGTTTTATCAGAAATACAGGAAAGAAAAAAGCAAGAAAGACACATTCTCACTTTGTTTTCTGTATCAGGCAACTGGAAGTAACCAGTTTCTTGTAATAAAAGTTGGGGTTTAGGAGATTATTTTAGCTCAGTTTCTCATCCAGCTCTGAAAACTGAGAACATGAACCACATTTGCATCTGTTTTTGTGTGATAGAGTATTTCTTGTTCCACAGTCTGGGGTGTTCGTATCCTGGGAGGTTTCTGAGTTGAGATGTGTAAAAATCAAATTCTTACAAGAGGCTGGTTTGGTTACTTCTCAAAGTTGTTTTAAACTGGGGTACCAAATACAAACCTGCTTAAAGATTTCTGATCTTCTGAAGTTTACAAGCCAATGCTATGACCTGTTGAGCCATTTAGCTTGCTACCTGCACAGTCTGCATTTTTCAAATAAACTGTAACTCTGTCAGGGACCAGACCTTAAATCTGAACCTTCTGTAACTTTTAGAGTTTGAAATCACATATCATGTGAGTCTGTTTCAAGTGGCAGTACAGTATCTGTGGCATAAACATAGTAATGCAGTCCTAGAAAATCATGTGGTGTATTTTCTGAGATGACTGACAGTCTTGCAGGTACTTATAAGCACTTAGTACCTAATGAAAACCAAGCCTATAGAATGCTCCGTCTCATTTCTCCTATCCTAAAAGGCATACGTTTCACATAGGTATGAAAGGATATAAAAGGATAATTACACAAAGAAGGCAAATGTGATTGTGGTGTTCGTTGTAGGGCACAGAGGAGAGACAAAACTCCTGGGTCTTTGGGTTTTTTTTTTATCTGTATGCAATTACATAAGTCTACTTCAAAGAGAAGCAGGGTATGAAGCAGTAGTTTGAGATTTTGTGATGGAGATCAGCAAATCAATAGGTAGAAGGACACTCACAGAAAGGTGGTTCTGCAGATGAAGTCGTTACTGCTTATTTTGTTACGAATTTCTTGTACACCTAGGGCAGGAAAGCAAAGGGAAGTTATATCCCTAATTTGATTCCTCAGAAGTGTATAGAATAAATTACAACTAATGACTGGCTTTAAAAAAGGAAATAATAAAAACGCAAGACTGCCACCAATGTCTTTGAAACACATGCTTTGAGAGTTTGTGTCTGTGAGACTTAACTTCCGAGTGGTCCACTGGAGTCAGTCAGAATGGCACAGATGAATGTAAGGGGGAGGGCAGGGCTGACTAATTGAAAACTGGGAGCACTTTGCAAACACTATTACATGAAATGTGAGAAGTGTAACGTGGCAGAAACAAGGCAACGCCTGGTGTAAGCAGTTAATTGTGTTGTACAGTGGTGTGTTAGACCAGCACACTTTGTTAGAACCTGATCTACTGCCATTTCCAGCCTCCTCGTCCCCTCGATGACTTGGGTTACAGAGATGACCATTTGGGTGAGAGTGTCCCCAGGGGAGCCGGCTTGCATTAACCCGAACATTTCCTCTGTTTGATGTGCCTTTATCATACTGCAGCAGCTTAGTGGCTCCAGTTATTTTTTTTTACTAATGCACAGCAGTGATTTGTTAAAAGAGAATTTATTTAATTCAGGATGAATATGGGCTTTTACGTTAAAAGCCCCAGCTAGTCTTTACCTGTAAATGAGGGAGGCTTATTTGTCTGCTAACGTCAGTGTCAGCTGGGGGCCAGAAGTGCTGTTTTCCGTAAATATCTTTTAGAGTTCATGTATTATTATTCAGGGGAAAAGGGGAACAGAGAAGAGTAGGTTTCTTCGTCACAAAGTTACTAAAACAATCACTTAATGATTCTCCAGCACTGCCTTAACGCTGCTGTTACTGTTTCAGCAATAGCTGTAATCACATTAAAAAACCCAATATTGATGCAGTTAGCTACATCTGTATGCTTCTCTCTGCTGTGGTGTCAAAAGGAGACTGATCTCTGAAGTTCAGGAAATGCCATCTTTTATTCTAGTGTAGTCCTAAACTTTCCTCAGTTCTGTGTCTATGTTCCCACTTTGAAAATAGTTGGTATTGTTTGGAGATTGGGGTCCTCCTGAATTTATGGATTGCAAAATCCCAGCTAACCAATTTTAAAACTGCAGTTCTTGAAAAGAACAGGTAACTCCTTAATTTTCCCCATTTCTGTTACTGTGCATATTACAAAGGGTCAGGGAAACTAGTATCTGTCTGTTTACAGTGTAGGCGTTAATAATTAAAGTGATGCAGAATATTCTGATATTTGGGGAACATTTTCCAAAACAACCTTGCTTTGTTTAGGAAATAAAAGGGTAGTTGAATTTTTTTTGATGCAGGGTGGGAAGTAGGGGAGTGTATGTGAATGTTTTTCTGTGTGGATGCCATGGATAATTTGAGGCTGTTGTTGACTATTGTTATATTCAGATTCAAAGTATTCTTGCTAGGGCAGGTTATGTGGCTTCCAAGCCCAATAGTTCCTTCGGAACCCCTAGGAATAACTTGAATCAGCGCCAGACATTGCAATCTTTAGCCCAGAATGGGAAATAAGCATTATTATTGTGGATTTGCAGATACTAGCACCACTATGCTACAACCATGGATTTGCACTTAAGCCAGTTTAACTACGCCATACTTTTTCTGTTGCTTTACTGGATTGTGTCTGTAGTCAGACAGTTGACTGCCTGTGTAAGTGTGGCAATAAACCCAGGTCAAGGCACAACAGCCCTGTTCCAGGAGAAATACAAATAATTTAATAACTGAATACTGATAGATTCATTGTACTATACTAATGTGCCTATGCTCCTGGTCTCATAATTCAGACAGAACAACTGTATTGCCTGAGTTTTGAGTTGCAGTGTGGACTTCTGACATGCTTTACAAACGTGGAGAAGGCACAGTTCATATCCCATCCCTAACCTTGCTCAATGAGCTCATTTCCTTCAAGATCATTGGACAGAAGGTTTGCTATAGCCTTTGAAAGGGCATTAGTCAAAAGCCCCTGACCGCAAACCATCTTTCTGTGTCTATATTGGAAACCACCTGCTTCCCAAGAGTAGTCCAATCCTCTCTAGAGGCTTTGCAGAATTTGGGAGAGTGAAGACAACTCTGTCTCTTGCTGCTTCTCACATCCAGTATGCTTAGGACTCTAAGGGCAGAAACATTGAAGATAGGAAAGCTTCTACTCACCGTTCCCTCTTCCTAATTTCTGTCCCTTCACAAATAAGCCCTATACGGACCACTTTGATCATGGAATCATTAAGGTTGGAAAAGACCTCTAAGATCACTGAGTCTACCCAACACCTCCATGCCCACTAAACCATGTCCCTAAGCACCACATCTACATGTCTTTTAAATACTTCCAGGGATGGTGACTCAACCAACTTCCCTGGGCAGCCTGTTCCAATGCTTGACCACTCTTTCAGTAAAGAAATTTTTCCTMATGTCCAATCTAAACCTCCCTTGGTGCAACTTGAGGCCATTTCCTCTCGTCCTATCACTGGTTGCTTGGGAGAAGAGACCGACACCCACCTCACTACAACCTCCTTTCAGGTAGTTGCAGAGAGCGATAAGGTCTCCCCTCAGCCTCCTCTTCTCCAGACTAAACAGTCCCAGTTCCCTCAGCCACTCCTCATGAGACTTGTTCTCCAGACCCTTCACCAGCTTTGTTGCCCTTCTCTGGACATGCTCTAGCACCTCAATGTCCTTCTTGTAGTGAGGGGCCCAAAACTGAACACAGTATTCAAGGTGCGGCCTCACCAATGCCAAGTACAGGGGCCCGATCACTGCCCTAGTCCTGCTGGCCACACTATTTCTGATACAGGCCAGGATGCCGTTGGCCGCCTTGGCCACCTGGGCACATTGTCGGCTCATATTCAGCCGGCTGTCAACCAGCACCCCCAGGTCCTTTTCCACCAGGCAGCTTTCCAGCCACTCTTCCCCCAGCCTGTAGCRTTGCMTGGGGTTGTTGTGGCCGAAGTGCAGGACCCGGCACTTGGCCTTGTTGAATCTCATACAGTTGGCCTCAGCCCATCGATCCAGCCTGTCTGGGTCCCTCTGCAGAGCCTTCCTACGCTCGAGCAGATCGACACTGCCGCCCAACTTGGCGTCGTCTGCAAACTTACTGAGGGAGCATTCAATCCCCTCATCCAGATCATTGATAAAGATACTAAACAAGACTGGCCCCACAACTGAGCCCTGGGAGACACCGCTTGTGACCGGCCACCAACTGGATTTAACTCTGTTCACCACAACTCTCTGGGCTCAGCCATCCAGYCAGTTTTTTACCCAGTGAAGAGTACACCTGTCTAAGCTGTGAGCTGCTTCAGCTGTAGGACATGGGATGTAAACAGAAAGATTGTTCATGTGCTGCATTGGCCGGATAATGGTGGTAAAAGGTTGAAGCCTGCATAATGTGCAGGCACACACGTAGCTACTAATTCCATAGTGGAAGTGCTTCAGCTCAGAATACTGGGGGGCTTGGGGAAGAGGCAGTAGGTTTTTCATTAATTCTTCTGTTCAGTTTTCCCAACTGCAAAATAAAAAAAAAAAACCTCATAGGATGAAATAATGAAGATGGAGTGCTTTTTTGACAGGTAGAAAGTGCAGTGTTGTATTACTCAGTGTGTGTTATTTTGCACACAGTACTGGATTGCCCAGACTTCAGAAACTTCTGCCAACCTGTTGGCTTCTTCAAGCAGAGCACAAACCTCTCAGTCAGCCTAGAAAGAGCTCAGGCCTTGTCTAACAAGAAGGTGCAGAAATAAAACACTGAAAGCGATTCACTACAAAATGCATATCAAAAAAATGTTCACTGAGGTATAAAACCAGCAGGTTCTTCCTCTACTTGTTGTCTGCGGATCAAACTCATATTTAGGAGCAATATGACATTTGCTGCCATGTGGACGGCTTGACTGGGCATTGCTGTAAATTATATATAATGCAGCAATGAGTACTAAAACTAGCCCCAATAAGGCTGCCGACAAAGAATAAAGTATATGCTCTCCCTATGTGGTTTTTCAAAAATGAATTATGCTATTAAGTGCCAAGAAGAAAATTAGCTATGAGCTTTTAAATTTAAAATGATCCCCTTTTTAATTGTAAAACAGTGGCACTTAACTGCTATTGATCCAACAGAGACACATTAGGGAACAGGGTCACCATAACTGTTAATATTCACTGCTTAGTGAAAGAGCATCAAAGGACATTTTAATGTCACAGACTTTCTTGGGGAGTTTTTAAAGAAAGCTTAAATCGGCCAGCCTATGAATGAAAAGGACATGAGGTAGACAAATGTAGAAACAAATGTGATAGCAATTTTCTGCTAATCAAATTGTAACTCAGAATTGATTTTTAGGCAAAAGTTTATGTCATATAGATTTCCAAGGCATACCGACATTTAAAAATCTAGAGTATGTACTTTTTGTAGACTGGGACTTTATAAAAGATGGTCGTCAGGGAGGGAAGGTTTATTTACTGCTGACGCGTTCGCTGGTAGCAAGTTCTCTGCGGCTGCTGTCTGGACCATTCTTATTCCATGACTTGGAAGATAGGAGTAAACAGGGAACATCATGTTTTTCAAGGGTTTACAAGTTTTTTAGCCGATACTACAGTGGAACAGGTTACCCTGAAAATCTGTCTCAAGGTGACCACCCAAAAACTGAAGCTTCATTTCACCATGCCTGACTAGCAGTGCCCATGAATTTGGCATGCCATGCAGCATTATTAACTATAGTAGCAGCAACACAATCTGTTTCCAGATGCTAATGGAACATTTTCAATAGTCATCATTTTTGCAAGTAGAAAGTTTTAAGTTGTAAAATTTTCACTATTTTCCCAGTGGGATTATATCCTTGAACTTTTTTTAGGCTGTGAACTTAAGTGATACTAGCAGTGCTAACTCAAGTAACTTCGGTACGTATCTGGTTATATCCTAGCCAGATTTTAGGTAATGCTCCAGAAATAAATGGTTTTGGTAATCTTTTATTCCAAGTGCTCCAAGGAAGCACTTTGAGGAATTCCCTGTAGTCAGTTATTCATGCTAGCTTGTTTACTTCTGTGTTTAAATTATTGATCTTTTTAGTTTCTTCATTCAGTTTTCATAAGAAAAGATTAAGAATACAGGAGAGTCTTTGGAAACACAAATAGTATTTAGTTTACCTTTTGAAGAGGGTGTACTGAGAAAATGTTATCCATTCTGAATGGGAAAGGTGGTAACTGCTCAGTTTCTGATGCAGTTACCATGCAGTGTCTCTTTAGACTGCAAACTCCTCAGACCAGTGGGTGGTATCACTATGTGTTTGTACAGCTCCTTGCACAACATAATGGCCTTCCTAACATAGGGTTAAATGTATATCAATAATATTGTTTAAGGGAGAGAAAAAAATCATAGGAAGAAGCAATAATTTGCCCCTATTTAAAAGTCACTGCATCAAGTATTAAACTGAACTGAACAGGAGACTCTTTCCTAAATGCAGCAACTACTAACCCGGAGCTGAAAAAGATTTAATATGATTAGGGAGGTTTCTTCAATTTAAAATAAAATAAAACAAGGGTAATTGCCATGCATGAGAAACTGCTTCCTGCCATTCAGGGGCAGCTGGGAGAAGTTGTTTATCTGCAAAGACCTTATATGAGAAGTTTGAATGGGGGATGCTTTTATCCTAGAGGATGGAATTTGGTAACTAGGCTCCGTACCTCTTTCACTTGWGGGTTGTTAGGTCTCTTTCACTCTTGGGATCAGTATAGCGTATGGTTTGTGTAGGAACAGATAGTTCTTGTCTCTGTTGTGAAGACAGTGTGGTTGCAGGAGCCCTCCTGGGACTCTTATAATGATCAGTACAGAAAACTCAAGTCTATCCTGGAGCGGGAAAGTGCATCGTTTAATGAAAACATTGTCCGTTATTAATAGAGTGATGGTAGAACTGAGGAGGAAGCAGGCCTGGGGGGCCTTTGGGTCTTCAGCTAAGTGTTTCCACTCTGCTTCTCTCTTTTTTTTCTTCCCAACCCCTAGAAAAGAGCAGTTACAGTAACCTGAAGGAAGAGATACAATCAAGAGACCGCCTAGAGCAAGAAAAGGTCTCTGTTGTTTTTCAGTGAGGTCATTTGTAGTTCACAAAGCAAGGTCAGACGGATGAGACTGCTGCAGGCTCTACATGCAGTCGCTATCACTAAAAGTTAAATTTTCCATTTTTTTCTTACTTGTCTTGCTGTATTTTGTTGGGGGCTGCATGGGTCTGTTATTACAGAGCATCTTATCAACTGTATTCTCTATAACAAGCAAATCGTTTGCCTGACTTCCAGAGACTTGTTTTGTTAATCGTACACTGTGAAATCAAGTAGTAACTGCACAGGAAAGGGTATGCATGGGACACTAACGTATAAACTAACAGAAAGACAGACTGAGATTACAGTTGCTCATTCAGTGAGCTTGCTGGGTGATTGCTGACGTGTTAGTCTCCTTTTTCTTGTTTTTGTCCATATTTAATTTTCTATGTTAATGTCCAGTAGGAAAGTGGGGGATTTCCGTAAATCCATAGGCAGGAGAGCAGTTGCTTGTATAGCCGATTGTATAAGAAGAAATATTTAAATTATTCAGAAGGCATATCTGTCCCTGCATGAGGCCTGGTAGAGTATATCTGTTTTTCTGAAATCAAGATAGGGTTAGGAGCAGACAAGTTTTTGATCTGTTTGCTGAGATACAGGAAAGAAATATCAGTATGTGCATATATACATATCCATTATATATACACGTAGTTAGCACGTGTATATATTAGTTTTGTTAAGAAAAACTTTTCTACACATTTTGATAAAGGCATTTCTTAAACTACAGAGTTTGTTTGTTAGTCCTGTGCCAACTGTCTACATGTGATAGAATTAAAAACAGTAAGTAAAAAACTGAATCACTGCTGGCTGATCTTCTAGGTGATGAAAATGTGTTTTGAAATTTTCTTCTGGGTGGGGTCAATCCTGCAAGGTGCTGGTGACTGAGGCAGAATAAAAAAAAAAACTTATGCACACACTTAACTCTAATTAGATGCTAACATCTCTATAAAAATCAGCTCCCTGCAAGGCTAAGGCCACAGAAATTTTCAAAAAATGCATTTACTTTTTTTATTTTTCGTGTGCTTTCTTTGCTAAGGAGAGAGAGATGCAGGGCATATATGCATGTGCTTAAAATTAAGTGTATGTTTAAATATTTTGGTGGACTAGGCAAAAGTGTTCAGCAGTCTTGAGCTTTCTAGGGCCAGATTTTGATGTGTTCCAGTGTGTGATTCCTTCTCCTTTAGAAGGGACTCCTCAAGGAGTTAGGTACCACTCTGTATGAGTAAGGATGTTAGAAACTGGCCCATAATGTTGATAAATCATTTTTAACAGATGTTTACCATTAAACTTTATCTAACACACTGCAAATACTGGAAATGCACTGGGCCACAAAATATGTGAGGGTGATATTCATGTAATGCCAGATTGCGCACATATGTTAGTGAGCACTTACCCACTGGGAAGTCTCCCTGAACTTACTCAGATGAGTAAGGGCTTGCAAGACAGAAGGGTTGCACAATTAAGCCCTCAATAATTTGATTTATAAGCAAACCACCCTGAGAATGCTCCAAGGGGGTCTCCAACAATATCATATATTTTCTTCCTTGAATATAATTAAAAACATTCTCTTAGAATTCTTTTTAAAAATGTAAAAAAAAAAAAAAAAGACCCATGGAAGCTGAGCACAAAAAGTGATGAAGCTTAAGGGTCAGGGGAAGGCAGAGTGTGAAATAAATAAAGGAAACACAATTTGGGGTAAAACCACTTGGCAGGAAAGATGAATGGTGTCATTTACAATCCCGCTGTCTCTCTCGGGTGGGGTTGTAACTTCATGGCTGAAGTGGTTTGAGCTGCTGGGACCATAGACATTCTAGAGTATCATAATGTCCTCAGCAGTCAGGGTCAGGAATGTATATGGTCTGCTCAAGACTAAAGAATAGCCATGCAAGTTTTGGAGAGCAGGAGTCACTCTTGTGAATTAACTTGTGTTCTCAGAAGAAAGAAAGRCTTTCTAAAAGAAAACCTTCTGAAATTGTCAGCTCTCTGGAGCTGGCCTCGTCCTTTTGCTCAGTGTTTTGAATAATACTTAAAATGCAATGGTGTCTTGGTGTGAAATGCAGATAAATATCATTGTTTAGCCAGGAACTATTTGAACATGCACTCACAACTGTTTTAATAGAAGGATAATTCTATTCATAAAATATCTAAAAAAAAAAAAATTTAGAGCCTCTTTAATTTTATATACTTATTGCAAATACAGTTTAATCTGTCAATTCCATAGAATTAACCCTACACACTTTTAACAGAGATAGGTAACAGATGTTGCAGATGACTTAAAATATCTGAGTGAAGAAGTGTTTACTTTCTATGGGCAGACTGGTGACACGTACACCCCTTCATGCATGCACACATACAAGATGTAGATTAATAATTAATTCGTAACCTGGTATGGTCAGGCAGGAAGCTGCAGGCACAGGTAGAACGTGCCCTCAGGATAGGTCTTATGAAGAACTGCAGATGTTTCAAATTGAATTATTTTTTAATAAATATCTGAAAGCAAATCTGTACAAAACCTGAACATTTCAGGCCACTGTCTGTTACAGCTCAGCACAGAAATCTTAGTTTGTATAACAGCTACTCATATATAAAGAAATAAAGCACATAGGCTTTCAAAATCTCTGTTGGGGGGGGGTGTGCATTTATGTGGGAGAATACATGCATGGCTAGGGTTTGATGTAGAATAATATAACACATGGCCCCTGATTGACTGCAGAGTTGTAATCCAGGTGTTGTGCTAACTGTTTTAATTGTGCAGTGTGGTACATATGCCCGGGGCTCAAATTGGGAAGGGAATTGGAAAGAAAACAGTGATCCTCTTGTTGAAAAATGTAATTAGTTTCATAAATATAGTAGTGGACAAAGGGCGGGGTGGGGTGGGGGTGGGGAGAGGTCCCTTTATTAAATGTTTACCAATGCAGCCTTGCAGGTGCTCACATATGCTTAATATTTATTGTCACTACTAAAAGACAACCATTCAAATCCATACTTCCCAAAATTCCCTCCTTTAAAAGGAGAAACACACATTTCCTTTCTCACCTTCTTGGCCAGGAAAAAATGCTCTTCCACTTTTTTCCAAAGGAATACACAGATAAGTAATGTGAGTTGATAAGTGGAGTGTCCAGCTCCCATGGAAAAAGCAAAAGACATTCCTTTTTCTGAACCAACCTGTGACCCTTCTCGGTAACAGAAATTAAAGAGGCAAAATCAGTGCGAATGCGCCAAGTTTCTTTCTCTCCAGTTTCAGGATTGTTCCATACCTAGAATCCTATTTCCCACCAAGGTTTGGGATATTTTTAAGTCGGATTGTAAATGTCTCTAAGAACTGAACTTGGTTTTCAGAGACTGTCCAACAGGCTAAAAGATTCTCCTATCAGGGAAGTTCTCCTGCTGGTTAAAGAATTCATTCCCTGAATTTTGTCAAGCTTCTTTCCAAAGTACTCTTTGTACCTTACTCATCACTTAGCTAAGCCAGCCACCGTGAATTTCTCTTTGGGTAATTTTCATAGCATCACCTTATCTCCTACTGGTCCGACCGTGTCATTTCACCTATTTGCAGTTTCCACAGGCTTCAGGATTATAGCAATCAAATTCTGTTCTGCTCTGTTCCTGTACCCACCTCTGTTCATTTCATCCAAATTCCTTTGTCAAAGGGGAAGAAGTTTTCAGCAAAACTTCCTCACAAAAGATTATAGACTCAGGTTGATACTAACATGTACTTAATTTGTTTCAGTGTTGTCACCTTGTTTGAACTGCAAAATGTCCTCCAAAAAAGTTAAATATCTGAATAGTAGTTCCAGCATTTGAAACTATTTCAACTGTTCAGTTCAAAATGCGTTGTTCATTTACCTCTGAGGGGTTTTKTTCTGTTTTCTCTTGTGCTGATTCACCAAATTACAGAAATCTCATTTACTTCAAGTGCTTAGCCAGGACACCTAAACATGTCAAACTATAAGGCCTGATGAGTCATTTCCTCTCTTAGTTTAGGATGTATCCCAGGGGAAGTGCTGTATCAGGATATCTGATAAGGAGTTAGTGAAGTGGCCACCACTCCAGGTGTTTCAGTAGTGGATCAACTACTGCATAGTGATGCTAATCTATCAGACTATGAATTATCAATACATAAAGAAACTGTATATCTGGAAAAGCTTGTGAAGTAGTCCTGAAAAAAATTAAAGAAAATGTTCCATATGGTCCTTGGAAAACACCCACAATTTTATACTGCTGAAACAAAATTATTGCAGAATACTTGTAATGCCCAACTACAGAAATAAAACTGCATAGGATAAAGGAAATACTTGGAGAGCAAATAGCCAGCAGCATTTGGAAGAAAAATTGCAGCCTGTGATTCTTCTTACAGCCTTCTTGATAATAGAGTGGCTTAGCCTGCCAGCCAAGCAATCAAAAAAACAAAAGTGAATTTGTAACCGAAGAAAAGACCACATTGCAGATGCCTCGATAGAAGACACAGCTTACATCTGCCTTCAGGATCCAGAAGCTGTGGAATGTCTGAAAGGGAGGGATATGTTTTGGCAACGTTACCTGATCCATGTGTCAAGGGAAGCATTAACACCATACTTCCACCCCTCACAGACGTAGATTGATGGAAGCAACATTCTCGTAAACAAATCACAAGGGGCCACCTCGCTCTCCTCTCACTACTTCTAACCAGGCACATCCCACAAAGCCGTACGTCTTCAGCAGTGTGTTAGAAGCCAGGCGAGACAGAACCAGTGCATTGACGCTACAAGCAGCCAAAATTGTCATGTTGCTTGTACTATTTTTTTCAATGTGCTGGAGTTTACGGGCCTGCTTTATCACAGACACGTGCTGTCAGAAGAGCTTTCCAGACAGAAACTTTTCTTATGTAACATAGGTTTGTTTAAAACAATAAATAAACCAGGAATAGGATGTCAGGGGAACCACAGCATACTACTAGGGAGAACAACATTTGAGAAAACACTTTTAAAGAAAATCATGTTTGCCTTTCATATGCTTTCCATGATATCTTTTACTCTGTTAATTACCAGTGCAATTGCTGTCTTGTAGCTCATCTTCCTTTAGATGAGCCTGCAGTGAAGCCATAATGTGGTGTGATGTAATGCGGGCTTTTGCACTTACATGGCATCTTTCATCCCAACAATCATAAAGCAGCATATCAATAAGAATTAATTTCCAAATGGGGAAAGACATTGCATGTTTACTTATTTCATAGAAGCACCCAAATTTTCCAAATCTATGTAAGGAATTGTATTTACTTCACAAAGCAGATTTCAAAGAACAGTCAGGCTTGGAGGGACAGGGCAAGATGTGGGCAGAGGAGATCACTAACACCAGATAACCTCGCAACTGTTACTTAATTTTCTCTGAGCATCCAGGCAGAATCTCTCCTTCCACTGCAAGGCATAAGGGGTTTTAAACTCTTCATCCCACATGGGCAAAGTGAGGTGTGCACCATTAAGATCATAATGAAGTGCTAGTGGAACCAGACAGAGCCTGCTTTGCAAGCCTGCAAGGTGTGTAGGTACAATGCAATTCACTGATTATAATCTCCTCTCTGACTTTGATTGTGGGATTTCCCTCCTGCAAAATAACCTGTCTTATATCTCTGAATCTGAAAGCTGAAGAGTTGGGGGCTGGGAGTAGGAATGTACTTTTTGCTTTAAAGCAAACAGCAGCACTATTTGTTTCAGAGTGGAAGAGATTTATCCCAAAAGTATTTGGAATGTGCTGCTTCTTGGACACCGTAGGAGCACATGCAAGTGATCCCACTTTGTACTACCGAAGCAGTGCAGAGAACAGCTAAAACAGAAACAGGAGAGCAGCAGTGCCAAGAGCTTGCGTGCAGCATATAAGCAGTTTGTGAGCAAGACACAGCATCTTTCAGTTGCCTCAGAGTAAATACGGTAACAGCAGAGTGCTATGCACAATTGTTGTACTCACACTGCTACACCACCAGAGCGTTATGCTGTTGGAGATGACGTGTGTGTCAGCAAGTGGTCTGGTAGGAGTGGGTCTGTCAAGCAAAACAGTGAGGA
Source organism: Phoebastria nigripes (assembly GCA_035582835.1). Lineage (NCBI taxonomy): Eukaryota > Metazoa > Chordata > Aves > Procellariiformes > Diomedeidae > Phoebastria > Phoebastria nigripes. Next base: position 6,511,289 of record JAYKAV010000001.1, read on the forward strand.
CTTGGCATCCACACTATTCTGGTTTTGAGGGGCTGCTTTTGGCTTGGCTCTTTTTAGTCCCGTTAGCAGCTGGAGTGCAGTAGGTGCACTCGTGGCATGTATCTTCTGCTTTAGATTCATCCAAGAGGAATGGATGAATCTAAAGCAGCCCAGACCATTCCACAATTCAAGCCAAAGCACAGTAAGGAGGATTAATCAAAAGCATACTCCTGAAACCAACTAAAATGCTAATGTATATGCACTTGGCATCATTCAAAGGTCTTTTAGCATTGTGTCCAAAGCAGCATGGCGTATGCAGTTACCGGGATGCCTGTTCCCTCAGTGACTCTCAAATTGGCTGGTTAATTTCAACCATTCAACGTGTGATATCGGGGCAGAGATCTTGGGTGCTGTGTTCCTGTAAGTTTGGGAAACATAAGTGGATGGGTAGGAAAAAACCTCCAAAACAGTGACCTTTCTGAAGATGAAGGCTGCGTTGTAAGTTCAGCTATTAAAAAGAGGCTGCGGGGAATCTAGAGGGACAGCATAAATACCCCAGCAACAGGAGAAACTCAGATTAGGGCTCGCACCTTATTAGACACAAAGTAATCCAAACATGAGACATGATACCACAGGCTTCATATGATCCATTCCTCGCAAAACAAACTGCTTGTTTACATGGCAGTCTATGTTTCTGTGGTTATGAGGTGTAAGTTTTCCCTGTCCTCCCACTTGCATGCTGGATTTTACAATGCCAAGAAGAGCTACATTGTTTTGCACAACTTCACTGCAGGTGACCAAAGTTCAGAGCCAAGAATGGTATTACAGGTGTGAAAGGGAACAGCCCACACGTGTCTGCTTGCCCTACACTTAGGCCCGCAGAACAGGAGGGTGCACCTCAAGTACCTATATACAAGGGTAGGACCAGTTTTCACCCACAGCCTTAGCTTCACTGCTGCACTCAATACAATGTAAAAATACCCCAGGTTCTTAGCTTACACGCTGCTATTTATAATCTTTGTGTGATGCCAGACATGTGCATATATCAGTATGACACTTTCAGAAAGCGATGCTGCTATTTTAGCAGCCCTCTAATGAACAGCGTGGGCGAAGCCACCTAGACAAGCTGATTGAGAAAAGTGTTGGTGAGGGAGGGCTGTGGTGTTTTTTTGTTTTTTTTTTTTTTTTTTTTTTTTTCGTAAAGTATTAGGCTTTTTTTTTCCCCACACACACTTTGTTGCCATCAAGAATAATCTTAAATGGCCCCTTTCTTCCCTGGCAGTCCTCCCTCCCCCTCCCACTCAGCACCCCTCCCCCAGATGTCTTGATTAGTGGCTGTGTGTATGCTGGTCAGATTCTGGGATTAATGATGGCTAATTTGTCTGAGGTTGGTACAGCCTAGCCAGCAGGCTCTCTACCACCAGCTTTTGCTGCCATATGGGTAGAAGCAGCTGTTTCAATTACTTTCTGTGCCCAGATGTGTCAGGCGAGACACCAGTGCTCTGCGGGGTACGTTCAGCCGCTCGGCAGCTAATTACTTCAATCGTGTGTCGAAGCATGGTGCTGTATACTGTAAAAGGGGGTTTTGAAAACAGCCGAGTGCCAGCTGTCATTACGGCTCACATTGATGTGAGCCTGATAGCCTGTGACTAGATTTTAACTTCAACTTTCTGGGAATCTTAATACATACAGTGGGTGTGTCTAATGATGGGACTCTTATCTGCTTATGCATGTGCCTGTATATGTACGTATGTACTTTTGAGCAGAGAAATGTGTACTGAATAATGAAAACTATAGAATATATGCTGTGTAATGTCCATGTGTATACACGTAAAATACTCTTAGATGGTGTAAACCAGACTGGCTCTGTTAACTTCAGCAGAGTTTCAGACACTTATACCAACTGACCATTTCCTTAGGCTGTGTGTGTAAAACCTGTTTTGTTGTGGGGTTGTGTTTTGTTTTTTTTTTTCCTTCTCACTGGCACCAGTATAAATTTAGAGTCATTATATTTTAGTTAATGCAGTTCCACTGACATAAGGTGAATGTGACAAGGGGATCATGTCCATTGAATGTCTGTCAATCAGTGTGACAATCTCATTCTAGATCTTAGTTGCCAGACTCAACAGCTTTGCCTCAGTCCTCTAGTTTTACTTTCAGGATCTTTTCAGTGTCAATCCCTGTTTGATCTGGTGTTCATTGTCCCAGGTGGCAGAACCACATGTGGCTTTGGGCTGGATTCTTTCCTAGTGGGGACTTCTTTGCACTTGGCAATGTAATGGGATCATCCAATATACTTACAAGAAAAAACATTAACTGTTAAACCAGCCCTAGTATACTGATAAATCAGTAGACCTGTGTTACTAGAATTTCTTTGTGGTCCCCACAATTCCCAAGTACATTTTTCTTATACTGAAGCTTAAGTCATTTCCAAAGGATATATTTAGGAGAGGACTGTAAGGGAGCAGTTCCAAAATACTCCTCCTCCAGCAAGAAAGATGGCGTACAAAGTTCCTCCTTTCTTCTGTCACCAGCTGCTGCTTCCCGTCCTTGTACAGTGTGCTTCCTCTTGGGTGTACCAGCAAAACCATGGTGCTACGTCTCAGCTGGATCAGAGAACTAACTTACCTTAAAAGAATAATATCTTTTCCTCTCAATGTTCAGGGAGCTGATCTTGATTTAAAAAATAGTAATACTTAAGCAACAAAAGCAAGCGTCCAGGGATATGGGTAGGAATTAATTAAATGGTGAAGACCAGTATCTTAGCCAAAGATATGATTTAATGTTACAGCTTAGCCCGTCATTCTTAGTGCTTGTTTGACTGGTGCTGTGTTCATCTGGGGAGATAAACTAACCCAGCCAAAACAGTGACTAGGACATTTTGCCATTTTAACTTCCCACACGTGCTTACTAGRATCCAGCAAGCATGAGCTGTGGCTCTGTGGAAGTGAGATAAACTCAACAGAGAAATCAGATGGCATCCTAGAATCATTTGCAGGATGAATTAAGCCAAGAAGTGGAATTAAACACATAGGGGCTCTAGCAAAGCAAACAGAAGTCCCTCCCATTGCGCTACCAACATTTCTACTTCATTTAACATAGTACCTTTTTCCCCCTCAATGCACTTAAACCCAACCCTGCATATAGTCTATTGGTTTAAATTCGTATTTTCATTTATTATAGTATAATTCCCCAAGTACACAATCCCTGAGTGTAAATTAAAATCAAGCCTGTGTTGTCTACTAGGTGAGAGCCTTATAAAAAGGTTAATGGTGCAATGACTAATGTCAGAAAAGTGTTGCGGTCAGCTGTGAAGTGATCAATGAATCCAACTGATATTCAAATTAGTGGAGCTGGTAGAGACTCAGGGAGGGGGGATGGGGTGAGAGAAAGAGTGAGGAAAGAATCTGTTATAAATACACTTCTTACACAAATTACTACAAGCAAGTCTGAAAACAAGTGCAGAGCAAAGCATTTAATGCAATGCCATTGGCATTTTGGGCAAATACTCTGTAATTTGGGGTAGTTACTAACATTATCATCATCATCATAATACATGTATTTAGGAAAAATAAACATTTGTTTTGTGCTAATTCTATGGTAATCAGGGTGATTGTACTGTACTTAGCTACTGTTTGTTACCATGGTTATTTCTAGTGGTTCTTGGTTATTAATGTCCTGGAAGATTCAACAGTCTTCAGTGCTATTTCAGCTCGCCCTCCTCCAATAGGCACTAGTATCTGGGGGTTTGGGTTTTTTTATTCTAATGATCTACCACAGGGTTTTATAAACAAAAATAGATTTGCTTCTTGTCAGACAAACACTAGACACTGGCTTCTTGCTTTGCACCAGTCTAGCAGTGTAAAGGGCCTGGCGTTGAGTGTCATCTATCCTCGCTAGTAAGCTTTATTTATATTGCCAGATGGGTGCAGAGAAGCCTTCACGTAAAGAGAATCAGTCTTCCCCATGTGTTTTCTGTGGTCTATAATCTCATGAAGATGGACGGTGTTGCAATATTCGTGCAAGTGAAATAACTGGTGTCACAAAGAACAACATAGAAACACTTTTTTTTTTTAATGTATTCTAGAAGCTATTTTTAGTCTTTCAAATGAATTTTTAAAATCACAGAAGCGTACTGGCACATACCTACTTCCATTTAGCATGATGGACATATTTGTTTGGGAATTAAGACTCAGATTTTACAAGTTACTGCTGCTGATCTATGATAACTGTGTATGTGTGTGCTCTTTACGAGAGTGACCGAGGCTAACTCGGCACATGACCGTGACTGCCTATCACTTAACGGGCTGTAACCTTTTCCTGAGTCCGGGCTTTACCTTCTAATCCTATTTTCCTGCTCACTTTCTTACAACTTCCTACTTTGTTCCGTAGTTAGTATATTGATAAAATGTAAATAACAATTAAACATGACTTTAACAGGCACTGTAAGCAACAGCTTGTGTACAAATAGCTTGTTTGAACTGCTTATTATAGCTCTGTATGCAAGTCCAGATGAGAAAGGTACAGTTACATGTTAAAATGTATGGATCCAAAAAGCTCTTTTTATTTTTTAACTCTTATGTGTCTATAACACAGTAAAGTTTACAGTTAAGGTTCTTTTGGGACTATGTTTACAGCGTGACACATCGACGTATCCTGGGAATGTAATATGCTATATGAAAGACCGATAGGGCTCCAGACAGTTCCAGACAGGAAGGAAAACTTTTGCGGCAAAACACCTTTGTACAGATTTATTCCTGATGCAATGCATGTGATATCCTCGGAACCAGCATAGTTATTCTTTAGATAAATGCACCTCTTCTTAACTGATTTCACTCTGTAAGATTGTCTAATGGAAAAATCAGGTTAAACCATATTCAGTAGGATTACTAATTGTATCTGTGCATATTTGATAGGTAGGCTGAGACCTGAACTGGATCCAGTTTGGATTTGAATTGGGGGATGGCCTAATCCAAGGTTATCATTCTGTTTCCAATGGCAGAGCAGAAAAGCGATGATAATAGGGGAGAGGGCGATGATGGTCAAACCTTTCTGCATCTTTTCCCACTGTGTTTAACTACACAAACAGTAAAAGGAGAGTAATTTCACTTTTTTTTTTAACTATGGTCGTCTGACTCCAATGTCTGTATTCATGCCCATCTGATGTTTTAATGTGCTTTTCTAAGCATTAAATTGTGGCCAAGACAGTAGAGATTGTCTCCACATCTAGGCATTTACGAAGGTCCCAATTCTCCCATCATCAGTTGACTGTCAATCTGTTGAAAGTGATAAGTTACAATAACAGAAATAAAATCAAGTGTAAGTCAGAAGGGAGTCAAGCCTGTTGTTGGAAAGGCAGAATCTTCAGCTACGGGGAAGAACTATCAAACTCTCTTCACAAATGGAGCCTCAGTACTGTGTGCAGGAGAGCTTTTGAATCCTGTGGACATTGTCTTAACTGAGTTGGAACTCAACAAATGAATTGTCATTTCCTGAAAGAAATGAAAGTCAGAAGTACAAACGAATTGCATAAATGTGACAACCTTGAAGCAGACAAAAGAGTGGAAAGCTTCCCAGAAATATTCCCTGGGGAGAAGTCAAGAATTACCTAATGTGGATAAATAGGTTAAAAGGATATCCACATCTTGGGTTTTGATAAATTTAGGATTGACAGGTTGAATGAGGAAGAGGTAGCCCTAAGCAGAAGCTTGTATTTAGGGCGAGATGTCAACTGAGGGAAAAACAGGCTCAAAGCTGAGGTGTATGATTTAATCAAGGAATCTGACAGACTCACTGAAAACTTCTTAGATAAGACACTGGAAATAAGAGACAATGTCAATAAATACATTTGATTCTCATACTTGGTCCAAGAAGCGAAGTTTTTGACTAAATGGAAGTTGAGACCACATTGAAAAATACTTCATCTCTTCCTTATTGAGCAGGGTAGAGTATGTTGGTATTGAGGGAAAATTTATGCCCAGGAAAAGCTTCACCGAGTTATTGAAAAACCTAAATAAAGAGATGGGTCTTCTCTCTGTGGACTTTGTAGCACAGATGAGATTGCATGAGTTTGGATATGGATTGCTAATGCGAGTTGAGCTATAAAATGAAGCAGGTGATGTCAAACCATGACAGAAACCAGATAGGCCCAGTTGGATTTGGGCATAATTTGTTTTGTGTTCATTGAAGTCTCGTAGCTAGATTTATGGAGGCTAAATGGCATGGGAAAGCTTGCACAATGAGTCAATAGTTAATTCAGGATTAGAATATTTCACGGCGTTATTCTGAGTCCCTATGGTATGTAACATATTTACTTGTATTCTGCTGAAAGAAATGGCTTTTGGTACAGGCCTTTATGWATATATGCATCATATTCAGGGATTAAAGAGTTAATTTGAAGGTTTCTTTTGGTTTATAGTTATACATAAAGTATGGGGAATAAAAAATTACTGTCCCATACAACATTAAATCGTGAATTAATGACCTTCAGAGTCCAGTTTGTAACATCATAATGTAGTACGCTTTTGGAAAAACAGGTCGGTTACTTTGTGCAGAGAAGAAGAATTGCCAGATCCTCAGGAACTGACTCTGTAACACATAAAAGTTGAACAAAAACACAGGTAAAAATGCAGCCCGTGGAATCCTCTTAAAAGAACAGAAAGAATAGGCTAGACGAGTGGTTTACTGCAGCCTTTCTGAACAGAGAGAAAGGGGAATGTGAGCATTCTTAAGTTACACATAAAAATAACATTAGTTTTTCTTCTACATTTTTACGATTGAGGAGGGAGGCTCACTGGTATCTAAGAACTTCCAGAGCTGGCAGATAACTCACAGAGCTCTTTGAATACACTGCTACTCCAAGAACAAGACAGGAACCATCAAGATAATTGTCTGATACAAATCTTTTGTTAGAGTAATAGATTTTGTACTGTCACGATTCCTGAATTATAGCCATATGTACTAGTGAATGATGAAACATGTAAATGGTAATTCATCATTAACTGTGTATAAGAAACTAAATTATTCTTTTCAATGCTGTTCTTGTATCTGAGACATGATGCATTACGTTATGCTGTAATTTATAGACACGGTGGAATCAGCCAGAAAGTTGTATTCTCTTCCAACACATACAGTTTAATATTTAGGCTTCTCTTCCTTCATTCATTCAATTTTTATTTTATTGTAATTTATTTCCTCAGGGAAAATTATGCTTAGTGGCTTTGTTCCAGAAAAATGGGGTGTAGCTTAATATGGCAATTTTGGATTTGTCTAAAAGTTTTGATGCCAATAGCCTGTGTAATTTTGAGGAAATCACTCAGTCTTTCCATGTATACTGTAAGAGAGGGCAATGATATACAACTGTGCCACGGGGTACCACTTAATATTTAGAGGTGTATCTAAGGATAAGCATGGAGTTTTTTACCTTCTTCAGTCAATAATCAGCTTTATCAAAGTTAAGAAGACTTGAAAAAAAAGGAAGAGAGAAGTCTACTCGTGAATGAAATCCCACTCTCTGGGTAAAAAAAAAAAAGACATTTTCTGTTTTAAAAAGAACATCAAAATTTCTAACTTTGAAAATATTAATTTGGCTCTTGCTGCTCCATGGCATTAATTTATTTACCCTTAAATGGAACGTGGCCTTTCAATCTGTTCAAATGTAATGCTGGTGGGGCACTGCTGCTGAGGCAATTCAGATAAAGATTAGGAATAGCTGCTATTTTGGGTGCCCCAAATTCTGCAATCAGAAGAAGGCGGCAGGCCTGGGAAAGGGTATTCAGAGTAATGGAATACTGCTACAGAACTGGTGATATGATTTGACTATGTTTATTGACATTATTCATGCTGGCATGTTCTGTGCAAGCTATAGCACACATAGATGGCAAAGATTTTGCGTATTTCAATCAAAGTGATAAGAGCAGATGAAATTAAAATCAGAAACAGACTCTGTATTACAGTTTAAAGGCCAAAGGAGGGGCAGGGTTAGTATTAATGCTCAAGAAACAAGCCTTTTTAATTGACTTTTCTGGAAAAAGCTTTCTGGTTTCAGAAAAGTTTCCCCCAGCTTGATGTCCATTTCCAATGTTTTTTTCTCTCACTACATCTGTAAAACATAGAAGTGCTGTATTGTTTTATCTCCCAGGGAAGATATCCTTTCTTCTAGATGTAACCCTACCTCTAAATGACTTCAGAGTTCAGATTCCTGGAGGTGTAGTGGATATATGGCAATCCAGGCCGTAATTTACAATAAACCATTTTCTGACACCACTTCCATGACTTAATGCTGGAAGTATGTTGTTGGAGAGGCTGCCCTACACTGCCATGGTGAGGGAGACTTACTGTGTCATGGTAAATATTTTATTATTTATCCTGTTGTGGTTATTTCGTATGCTGCCACAGACATTTTCTCAATTTGTGTTCCTGCCCGGACACGTTTTCTGATATCCCTCCTGGAATAGGCAGATGTTCCTAACGGACAAAAAATTCAATGTTTGCAGCATACGCTGGCTAGTTTTAATATCCTTAAATACTGAAGAAGCTTTTCATCTCTCAAGAACAGGGTTCAAATCCTGAGCACAAAGTATTAAGGAAAGTGAGCAGAACTAGAGAAAAAAACCCATCTTCTCTTTTTTTTTTTTAATAAAAGAATGATTGGTCAAGAATGTTTTCTATATCTCTCTTGATTTTTTGCTGTATTTTGGGGTGGGACAGTTGCTTATTTTCACACAAAAATCAGTAATTTTGAAAATGCAGTTGTTTCATCATTAAATTGGTCAGTAAACTATATTGCAGTAACCTGCAAGATGAACAAATACTTTCAGATCAAGAGAAGTAAAGCTGTACAAAGTGACAATATTTGGAATGCATGACCCTGCATGCCTTTTCATTGAAGACCATGTTTGGGACATTTATGATCTTTGTTCTTTTTGCTCTGTCTTCTCCTGTAATTTTTGGACAGGTTACATAACTGTCCTATGATTCAACTTCTGCATTTATTAAGGGTTTAACGATACAGGAGTAAGTGGTTTACTTCACTGCTACAGGTGAAGTCCCACTTGTTGTAAGTTTTAATCCAGGGATGGCTTGGAAGTCTTCAGAAGGCTGGAAGTGCTATCCATTACTATGAAACATTGCAATGTAATCATCTTTAAATCATCTGCTTAGACAATCRAGTAACCAAAAAAATACCAGTAAGAATTATCTTCCCCCAGTTACTGACAGACATCTTTTGCCAGAGAATTGGAATTGCAAGAACAATGTCAAGGAAGGACCCTGTAAAGATGAAACTTTCAAATTTTCTCTGTGTATCGCACTAATATGGATCTACTCTGCAGCAGATATTTTTGTGTGGGAGAATATACTTTAAAAAAATGTATTTTACACATGGCATTTTAATACAATTGCTTAAAAAGTGTGTAACGTGAACAGACCTCTCTCAGGAGATATCTTTTGGCAAAGTGAAAAAGCCCTGTTCTAGCATTACAAAATCCCTACAGATAAATTTGAAATATATGTCCCTTTCAGTGTTTTGACAGACTACAACTGAATTACCATGAATGAAAGAAATCTTGGGGGTAGAAACTGGAGGGGAGGGGACTACTTTCACCTCAGGGACATATTCTATACAAGCCTGTGCCTGATGATACTCAGCTTCATTTCAGTGTTCATCATCGCTAATCCTTAGTACAAATGATATCTGCACTTTTAAACAATCAAAGGTTAAAGACGACTCAGCCATTCATGTGATCTCATTATACCATGCTGATTGCAGTACATCAGAGTTATTTATAACCTTAGTTCATAAAGTTGGATTTCCAGTAAATGAGTTCCTTTTCAAAGGTTAAATATTTATGTCCTTATTTTCCGTCTGAAACAGTCTGTAGTTATGAACATGCACTAACTAGTGAACTATCACAGCCATCTCCAAGAAGATAAATAAAAGTTTTGACTTGGTATACTGGCTCCCAAAGCTACTCTGTGCTTAAACTGCTTCTCGCTGCTCCTTATGTGGATTTTCAAAACAGATCAATGTCATGGCAAAGACTTTAAATCATTAGATTTATATAGTCAGGCTTAGCCTCAATTGAGTGTGCAAAACAGTAGTAGTAATAATAATGATAGCCTTTATCTCCTTTTCTTCTGCTGAGCTCAAAGAGCCAATACAGTTACCCCCGAAGGACTGTAATCTAATTAATCCTTTCAGCCCTTTTTAGTTCATAGCCTAGGGACAGGTGTTTTGCACTCCCAGAAAGGGTAGGTGGGAGATCCTGTGTCGTCATTCTTTTATCCACCAATTAACACCAATTTTGATCCAGCAGTCTTTGGTTCATTGATTTCTGGACTTGCAGTTCTCCCATTTACCCAACATGGTTAGAACACAGTTCTCTGAGGTTACTGAGAGTGCTCTCTGTTTAAAATAAATCAGTATATAACGAGCTAAGTTGCACGTTCATTATCTTGAACAATATAAAAAAACTAGAGGCCTTTGTGCAAGAGGAGTACCCTGTTACATATTGTCCTGATAGAAGATATAGAGAAAAAATTGAATGGATTTATCTAATGCTGATTATGCTGATTTCTGATTCAAAAATATATAAAATAATACTTACAAAACTCAACGTGAAAAAATCTGTAATAAAGTAGAAAAGCATTAGTATTCGAAAGGCATTCAAGGCATCCTGCAGTTACATGTCACAGACATATTTATGCTACAGTTTACTTATTGGGTTTTTTGTCTCATAGTGARTATTTTTAAGCAGTAAGTAGTGGATACTAGCATGGTTAAGATCTCTGTCATATTTATGCTTGAAAGGCAAGTCTTAGTATTCATTACATGTCAAACTTGGAGGGTCTGTCTCTGAAAACATAGAGAGTTTAAATCCCCCAGCAAACACAGACTCCCCTAAACCAATCCAGCTGTTTTCCGAGATCACTGATACTTTCTTCAGGTTAGTCTCCAAGATCAGGTTTTTCTTTTCTGTGTCTATCACTTGTGAACTTTTCCAGACATTCTGTGATCTCTGCATCCTAAATTCAAGGAGGAAAAACATGGTGAAACTTTCAAAGTCACTAAGATTTTTTTACTTGTATCCCTTCTTCTTGTAACTCTGTAGCTACCCCTGATGTAAATCTGTGCAGAGTAAAGACTGTTTCAGCTAGGACAATGCATTTATATGTATCTACTGCATGGGTAGATATAAGTCCCAGTTATGGATGTAAAACTAGTTTGCTAAGGCATGGATATGAACCAGCTCTTGCTGTCAGAAATCCCTGATTTGGAGAGAATTTGGGTCTGGAGGTGTAACACTGCGTTGATGTACACTGATGGTGTATCCAGCTGCCCGCTTCAATGGCAATTGCGACAACCTCAGGCATTAGTGGAAGTGAGAACCCAAGTGACCTTCTTCCCAGTATTTCTTTCAAGCTGCCTTTCTCTCCCCCAAAGGCCCTATAGGTCTTCACTTGGCCACTTCAAGCAGATCACGTTCAGTCTTTTAGGAATAGTATAGTCTGCAGAGATGTGAAATAAGCGTAACTTCTTTTTGCACCTTTTTTCCTGAGGCTCCTTATTACAAGAGTAAGGCGTGTAGTAAAAGAGAAATACTGTAACTTCKATACGTCACTAGAAAAGCGCAGAAGAGATCAAAGATGTTGCCAAAACTGAATTTCCCCATAGGAGCAGGAGGTTTGTTAAACTATGTACCCACGTGCTGCTAGAAGGATGGGATGTCCCAGACTCCAGAGAAGGGAGAAAAACCCAGTAACACTCATTGTCAATCCTAGAAAMAATATTCATCCCTAAGCCTGCTGCTAGAGTCTCTGGGTAACAACTTTGCAGTCATACAAGCTTTGACTCCCCTTCCTCCCCCCCTCAGAATTATAGATTGGTGAGCCAGGAGAGATGATTACAATTATCTACCTAGCATGAGGTGGTAATTTCATCAAATTGTGAAATTCACTATACCAAGGCCATGATGTCTTTATAGGGAGACATCCAATCTCAATGTCAATTGCATGGGACAAAAATAATTCCTGGGTTTTCATGTGGGCAGGGGATAAGACTAGCATCAGTCATACAGTTGGTGTGGGACTGACCCACAGTCTTTCCATCTCGCTCTTCAGAAGAACAGTAATCCATATTGAAATATTTTTTTGAGGGGCTGTTTTACTACTTTTTTTTTTCCTTGAGTCTGAAAATTATGGATGCATAATGATCTCCCAATTGCCCTTCACAATCATGATACAGCCAAAGAAGTTAATAAGCCACCTCTGTAGCCCCCCTCCCTTCTCTGTACAGACATTTTTTACCACATGGGTGAACACAAAGAAATAATCAGATAGGAGATTTTTCTTCTAAATTAGGCCTCTTGTTTGTAAACTGAAAGAGTGCTAATGCAGTTCAAACTCAGCTGTGTACCACATACGCACACTCGGCCCAGGAGTATTATAAAGAGTGGGAGAATAGGAGGTTTTGTTCTATTCTTCGGTCTCTTTCTATATGAGAGGGCCATTCATTCAATCCCTATGCCTCTCTCTCTCTCTCTATTTCTCTCCATAATGCCAGCATTAGCTGCAAGCTGCTAGCTGTAAAAGTGCTTTGATGTTGACCTCTCACTGCCATTGACAGACCCTCATTGGTGGGTGAGTAGCAGAGCAATAAGGGCATGTGTGGGAGAAAAGAGGATGAAAGCCTGGACAGCTAGGAAAGGATAATATGAACAGATTCCTGCCTGTTCACTTAGTTTCTTTTTTTTTTAACTGGGTCTTCTGATTACAGAGGTTACGAACCAGTAAAACTTCAGAAATGACCACTGAAAGCCTGCTGTACATGAAGAATCAGATAATTGTTCCAGCTCTTGCCTTGTAAAATTAAATCAAGCCATGAACTAGGCAAGAACGCATAGGGGAGTTGAAAACATTTTCCTGTTTAAGGCAATGAAATAGTGGGGTTTTGTCTGATACATACAGTAATATTACAAGGGCGAGTAGCATGTAAATGGCATGGGAGTAGGGGACACAGGGGAGAGTTGCCTACTAATGATGTTGATTATTTTGTTTCTCATCTTCTGCCAAAACCTAAAGCATAAGTCTTGGACTTTAAAAGGATCAAAACGGAAAGGTGCACTAAGAGGTCAAAAGAACTTAGAGAGATTTCTGCCCCAGGGAGCACGTGTGTGTGTACACATGGATGTATGCACATAAAGAGCGAGCTATTGCTCCCCGCAGTGTTCTTGCATATAGTATAAGTGCTCCTATATCCAGATCACAGTGGGGCCCCTGGCCCAAAAGCAGCTTTGCACCCTCCAAAGAGAGCTGGGAGATTGGGGGTATGATCAGGACCATGGGCCACCTGGGCCCCCAGCCAGCTGTTTTGTGAAAGTGTAGTCAGCTAAGCTGGGAAACGTGGGAAAGCGTTATTGCTGCCTGTGCCCTATTGAGGCAGGATGTCTCCAGCCACTTCACCTCTGCACTCCCCCTTCACCTCTGTGAAAGCTCTGCTTGTCATACTAATAATTAAACCCTAAGGCTCTAACTTGAAATGGCCAAAAGGCTCTGCAGGGCCAACAGGGGGGACAGAAGGGAGGGAAAGTTCACACAAATTTATATTAGAAACCCTGTTTTTAGTTGTGATCTGAAGGACCAGCTATCGCAACAAAGCTGCATGCCTGATAGTTCCCATTGCCTGTGCTCTGTAGAGTAGCTTCTGATCTTCTGCTTGTTTGGGACATGAAGAAATCTGTTCTACCTTCACTTCAGACCCTGCAACAACTCCCTGTTGGGAGCATTAGGCCATCAGAGTCGCTTAACTATTTTAGGTGAGCTGTAGATCATTGGTTCAAACCTGGCCTATGCCACTTGCAACGCACATGCTGTCATGTGGTGGGTAACCGCTGGCTGGAACAAAATGAACTAGTTGTTGGAAAAATGGGGGAACGGGTGAAACAGGTGCCCATGTTACAAACTGCCATGCAATAGCATTCATTAGCAAGCATGTCAGCAATCTCAGCATTCAAATAATACTGTTACAAGCACTCGACTAAGAAAGAAGCCATCACTGTTATGATCTGGATTGGATTTCTTCTTCAAAAATTGTAAGGAATTCAGCACACACTTTTGGTGCAGAGGCTCTTCATACATTAATCCACTAGAAAGAAAGAAATCTTTCACTGAATGATTAAAAATATTCACATTTTGGAGGGGACAAACTTCCACAGCACTTTTTGCATTGCTGTCTGCATTTGCTATCAGGGAACTAATTCTCCAGTCAATTTCACAGATGGTTTCCTGTCATTACTATACAATTCTATTTATTTGATATAATTTTATAGGACTTTTCCAGAGGGATTTGGAATTACATGTTCAGCTTGTAGCAGTTTTTAAAAGGTGTGTGAATACTGCACTCAGTCAAAACTTCGTTGCCTAAACTTTTTAAATAGAAAATGCATTTTCAATTCAAGCAAGAAATCTTGCCAGAAGTGTCTTAGTTAACGTTTTTCAATGCATTTATCTCTGTGTAAAGGGAAGTGTATATAATCCTCTCTGTTCTGTCACTTTATCTTTTGCTCTTTTCAGCTGATTTGAAATAAAAGACTATTTTCCCCTTTCCAACAAGAAATGAAACAGGATTTCACTGTCCTTTTCAAAAAGGTACCGGTTTTTAACTTGAAAGCAGAATGTAGCATATATTTAAAATTTTGTATTTGCTTTTACTTTTTTTAAGATAGCCRTGATGAACTCAAAGACTGGGACAGACACTGCAGAAAAGTGGTTTTTGTGCAAGTTGAAATTCTACCCAAAAGAGAGTATATCTATCCTGTTTCCATTCTTTTTCCGGGAAAGATCTCTTCTGACATCAGCTTCTTCTTGAAGAATATTTTCCTTGAAACTGTTTTTTAAAAAGGTCTGGTCTCTGTTAGGGCACTGTGTTGTTGCTAAGCTACCTGAGATTACAAGCCCTTACTGTTTGGTGGGACTCCACTGAGCACAGCATCATTGGAGCGAGCAAGGATTTTTTGTATAGTCATTAAGGAAAAGATGTCTTCATGGGGAACAAGCTCCGTTCCACAACTCCAAAGAGAGGATGTTTGAATCTGGATTAAGCTCCTTGAGAGCTACGTTACAGAAGCCTGTGGAGCTTCTGCACTGTGAGCTAGGCCCACGATTGTAAAAAAAGGTCCCTTCTCTAGCATTTTCAATTAATGAAGCCTTAGGGGATCTGGATAGGCAGTTGGAGTCTCCATTCAAAAGGATTAAAAATATGTCTTTGCCAGAGGTACAGCAGCTGTTTTGGTAGGTACTTTGTATTCTGCCTGTCTGTGGGCTGCTGGAATCCTTACTGTTCCCTGATGTATCATTTCACTCCAGTGAAAATCACAAGCGATAACTCAGGAGGCAGTAAAATTACAGGGGTCACAGAGTACCCCCAGTATGCTTGAAATCGGGTCACCAACCTCACTCAGCTGGCCCTCTTGCTGATAACTCCCCTTTTCCCTTTTCTCCTCTCCCCTGTTCACTCTGTGCCTCAATTATTTAAAAAAAAAAAAAAAAAAAAAAGAGCGAGAAAAGAAAAAAGCCAACTCTCCAGGGCCTATAAAAACAAGGGCACTTGGACAGCTACGGCATTGGACAGTGCTGGGGTAAGGGAAAATACGTGTCTGCTACCCTTTGGTCTGATCTGGCCATGTGTTTGGCACAGCTGGTAATATCCTGCACTCCTATCATGCTTTGCAGTCTTCCAGCACTGCACAGAACGGAGCCCTGCCTGAGAGCAAGTCCTGTTTCAAAAAGGAAACTCAAGTAATAAATACGTGATTGTCAATGGGAGTGACTGTGTTATTGACTCCCAAATGGTTTGATGAAGCATGTCAACATCAGTACTTTGCAATTTTATAGTATAAGCTCAGTGTGAAAAACGATGGAGTGAGGGAGAGAAGAGAAAAGGGATATGGATACAAAAGGCAGAAAGTTTTCAAGTCCCGGTCTTCTCCTGGTGTTCACAGATGAGCCATGAATGGTGGAATGAACTGGATCAGTCTTTCAAATTCAGGTTTTCTCCCAAGACCAGCACAGTCAAGAATCAATGAAATTTATAGGAACTCAGAATATTGCAGGGGTATTTCCTTGATAATAATGTTTGTTCCTTGAATTTTCTCCTACTCTCTATAGGAAAGTGAGGACTCCAAACTGAACAGYACTGGGTGAATACCCAAAGCATCCATTGAAGATTTCCAACATACCAGTTACTTCATTGATTTCTTGTTTAGTAAATGCTCTCTTTATAYGGTCTTTCTGATACCCAATCTTTTGTTTGGGCTTATGCAGCTTTAATTTTTGCTGATTTTTTAATAACAATTCCCTGGAAAATGCTGAGCTGGACTTCTTTAGTTTTGATAAATGGAAGTACAGGTACTAGATACCTRCTGTACCAGGTGTTTCTGCTCTGGGGGCCTCTTTTTCTTCTCTCAGAAGTCAGTACTCTCCATTCTTCTCTGAGCCAAGCTTTGTGGCTTTGCAAAAGTCCAATTTCACTGAGGGTTTTTTGTGTGGTTTGATTATGTCAAAGCAAGAAGAAAATACAGTGATGGCTTGTTTTCCTAAAAGCCTCCAAAAAAATTTGGAGGGTGTGAGCCTTTCTGTTTCTCCTCACTCCAAACCTCCTCCTTCCTGCTAGTTCTTTGCAGAAGGAGCTCAGAGATCACTGTGCTTTGCTTGTAAGCCAGAAAGTCTTCCTTCCTTGCAGTGGAGGGAAGAGCTGTTACCAATCAGTAAGGTAGTGAATGCATTTCAGTTGCCTGCTCGGTAGGATGGGGGCAAGGAACTGAGGAAACCACCTACAGATGAGGCAGTTGTGTGAGTCATGAGAAGAGAGAAATGTTCAGCACTTCTCAGGAGCTTTTTCCCAGTTGTAGAGAGGGAGCTGAGCACTTATAAGCACTTTTAGAAGCTCATAAGTAAAACTCCCAGAAAATATTAAGCTCAGTTACTGCACGGACAGCCATGAGGAGGCCAAGACCCAGTGTTTCCTTCTGAGGGGTACTCATCTTACCCAGGGAGCAGGAAAGCTTTCATGCAATGGATGTTATTGTCCAGAGCTCCTCAGGGCAGGTTTGTTCCCTTGACTTTTAATATTCCAGTTTTTCTCTGTTTGTGCCAGAAAATATGACTTGGGTTTCATTTTATAAAAATAATAAAGGCAGAAAAGGTTAAACTCAGATTTGGCCTCTTCGCTTTCTAAAAGACAGCAATAGGCATTTTCAAAGGACCAATTCCAAGCTTTATTATACTACTACAAGGCCCGCAGGAGGGAAGAGTGTTATGCCCAACTCATAGTGCAGACAGAGAAAGATGGATTTTTAAATTATCTACCTTTGCTTTGCAAGTGAACATTTCAGGGCAATTATCCTGAGATAATGCCTACAAATTGCTGAAGACTTTGGGTTTATAATTGCTCATGTTCATTTAAGGTTCCCAGCAGACTAGACCAGGAAAATCACTGCCAGTCAAGCCAAGGTTGATAGTATACGGTAACTGAGTTTTTCTTAGAAGACAGACAAGCAAATCAGTTTTCTTTAAGAGCAATAATTCTAACTAATTGTTTGGTTTCATTGTGTTTCCATAGCAGGAGCTGTAGTGCTTGGCAAGGCAGAACCGTGRCACTTCCCATCCAAGACACATCCATGTAAATGGGCAAATTGAATTCCACTGCATGAGGTTATTCTCGTACAGCAGTAAGTAGTCAGCAGCACTCCACAGCATATCCCCGCATTTCCTTATTTACACACTGGTAGCCATTCCAGTTACCTTAGAAAGTGAATCAAGAATTTACAGTGAGATAATGTTATCATGTCAATGCAGAAAGAAATAACTGTCGCTGCCTGCCATGTTTGTAATTAAAGAACATTTGTTAATGTAATATTTAGCTGAGGTTTCAAATCAGCAAGAACATTCATAATAAAGAACACCAAAGCAGGAATGTGTTCATATATTCAGGTCATTTGACTACATTTATATATACCTATTACCTATTTATATACTTATATGCCTATTTATGTATAACTGTATATTTTATATGTAGCCTTACTCCCCACTAGTTTTGTTGTCAAGCTCTGATAGCATTCCTATCACAGACATCCTCCACTGGCCCCAGGCATCCGTTAGACAACGAAAGATTCATTTCATTGTTATTATTTGCTAAGCACAAGCAGCATTGGCTAGTTTAGGTGTCTAAACTCCAGCAGTGTAAAATCTCCCCTTCTGTCCCTCCAACTGTTGCCATTAGAACAGCTGAATAACTGATTTTTCTCATCCAGTAACTAAGATAAAAGGAAAAATTATAAAATAGGACTTAGCTGACATTTCTGACACTTGGGGGGGGGGGGAGATATTTCGCAGAAGAATCAATCCTCCCCCCAAAAAGTGCATTGGGTTATCAAAAATATTTTGCTTGACCTGTATCAGAAATGCTTGGGTTGTTTTCATGTTATTTTTTAATGCACTTCAACAATATTTGTACTGAAAATATTGTCCGGAGCGAAATAGCAAAGTATATGGTTAAAAAATGTTGAAAGTGTGTGTCTAGACTTTTCTGAATATTTTTGCATTCTTTTGGCCTTATTTATTAGAATTTACAGATAACAGTGGTCAGTTTGAAGCTAGGTTTTTCAGTGAAGAAACTAATTTCCTGAAAAATTCCAGCTAGGATTAGGAAGCAAGTAACATGCCCTGCCCCAGCACTGAAAATGTCATTAGTACCTTACTTATGTACTACAGTAGCAGTTGCTAAATTATTCCATTTTTAGTGGCTTATTGTAATGCTCTGTAGGGAAAGTTTTTTGGAACTTGTGCCTTTATGAAGTTGAGGAGATCATATGCTGTAGTTGGATACAATATTGAAAGCCATCAAGCCAATACTCATCCTCCCGGCCAGCAAAAATACCTGCTTGCTTTTGAATTGCATCTTCCCAGCTCGTCTTCACTTCTCACAAACTGTTCCAAAAATGATTTTCTGGGTGAACATTCAGATGGATGCTTTCTTGTTTGTTTCCTCCTGCGATGTCTCATGGTGGTTTTGTTTTTCTGTTTAGTTTTGTCTTTTTTTTATCTGGCCTTTTGCAAATTCTGCCCTTTTTTTTTTTTTTTTTTTTTTTTTTTTTTTAAAAAAATGTCTTTTTTTTCATTAAGGGCAGAGCTGAAAAAAAAAATCAGGTCAGGGAGACAAGAGAGTTTTATGTCACCAATTTTTTGTTTTGGTATATAAAGCACAGAGATTTGAGCCCCAGATACTGCCAGATTGTATTACAATTTTATTCATATTTCCTTTCTCATGAAAATAAGTCTGTAAAAAACAGAACTGTTTCCAGTGGGCTATATGGGTACCAATAGCTGATTTATGTCATAGACAACCAAATCTAGGACTTCTAATAAATTATTGATGCCAAGACATATTTCCAGAGAAAACCAAAGAGCATATGTTACTGCTGGCAAGTGGGCTCTTAGARTGAGGAAAAATCCATTTTTTTTATCCACAGTTCTTCTCAGCTAAAAAAGTAGTATCTTTCCCTAAAATGGATTTGGGATATGACATACACATGACCTAAATTTTTCATTATCTTTTCGAGGTAGATACTAACTTGRCTAACTCTTAGCTCCAAAAGATTCTTCTCATGTTGTAAAGTCTCCTGTTTACTAGTGTCATCCTTTTGGATGGCAAAGTGATGTCTCTTCCCATCTTCCTGGGCCTTAAAGGAATAATACAAAAGACTACTTATAAATCTAAGAACATGTGTCCGGAATATCAAATCCACTTTGCTGCCCCATGGCCACCACGTTATGGTATGTTGTAGCATTCATAATCTGATCAGATTATATTTCAAAACTATCTGCATGCATTTTAGTATTTTGGTTTGGGATTTTTTCCCTCCATTAGACTCACTGGAAGGTTATTTAAGGAATCTTTACTTCAATGGTTAGAAACATCTTGTAATTCCCAAATTATGTGAACTCAAAGCCAGTTTATAGCCATTTCTTCCTGGGTTACCCCTACACATATATATCCTTGTATAGCTGGTATGGACACCCCCTGTTCCTGAATTGTATTTGTGTCCCTTTAAGCCATCATTTAGGTAGACTGAACAAGCAGACTCTTTTAGTTTCCTCTCAGAAATTCTCCAGTTCCTTGATCATTGTAACAGTCCTCTTTGCACCCTCTGCTCCAATTTGCATGCATCCTTCTTGAGCATGGGTAACTAGAATTTACGCTGTATTTCAGATAATGTCTCACCAGTGCTTTGTGTAGTAGCATTAATATTTTCCTCTTGTTATTAGCACTATTACAGGTGATGAATCCTAGGATTGCATCTGCCTTTTCAGTTGCATTATATTATGGCACATATTTATCCTGTAATCAACTAGCAAACCCAGGTCTTTCTCCTCCTTTGTCATTCCCAACAGCTTCTGGCAGAAATTCTCATTATTAGTCCTTTAGTGCATGACCTTGCATTTTGTACTGTTCAATTTCATCCCATTTCTATTACTTGTGTCCTCAAGGTCATCCAATTCTTCCTGTATGATATTGCGATTTTCGTTTGTGTTGATGGTGCCTCCCAACTTTGTACAATCTGCAAATTTCATTTGAACACTCTTACTTTTTTTGCCAAGTTTATTAATGAACCATTAAATGAGATCAGTCCAAAGACTGATCTTTGAGGAACTCCCCTAATATCTTCCCTCCAGCCCCATATTTCCCCCTGCAGCATATTACATCTTCGCTTCCCCTGTCACCAACCCAGACCTTAGAGTTCTGACTAATTCTCTATTTTCCCCCAGTGAACTAAGTAGTTCCCAAGTGGTACCTGCTGAAATACTTTAATGAAGACTGGATACATTTTAAGAATTTTAATTTAAAATATAATTTTTATCAAAAAACCTCTCAGGATAGCCTGGCACAGTCTAGCTTCAGGAAGCCCATATGATAAATGTTTGCCCTTTACTCCTTTGGATTCTTTCTTCAAATTTGTTCTAAAAATCTAGTAAGCTATTAAGGACTGACTGACAGGTCTTCCCTAAATCCCCTTTATCTACTCTAAGAATAAGAAAATGATACTACAAGGTACAAGCAGTAGGTACAAAAGCAGTAGGTACTGCTATTCCCTCCCCGTGCTATAGTGCACCACTTTGCTAGCTCTGTTAGCTACTGACAGTTGCTACTGGATCTGCAATTTCATGTGTTCATTCTCAGCTAGAGATCATCCAGTCTCCTGGCCAAAATGCACTGACATTTTAATTTTGTTTCCTGTTTAGATGTAGGTATATTTCTAAATGACAATGTCTTTGTCATTTTGTAATGTTTGACATTGCCACTCTTAAGAGAAAATAAAAGCAAGGTGTTGATTTAGGCTTGTGAAATTTTCTGCACTCTCAACCCATCCTTTCCCCCATAGCAATTTTCATTCCTCCTTCCCTTGTTCTCTTTCCATTCACTTAAATTATGTTGTGATTGGTTAATTTCCTTTCCAAAGTCCAACACATTTTTCTGAAGTTCCCACTTCTCTCATCTCTGTTTAGCAGCACCCTTATGAACTGTGAATCCCTGCCTGAATTCCAGAGTTCCGTGGCACAATCAAAAATCCGTCTTCTCCTGGCCTGTCAGCGTAGAAGAAAACATACCAGCTGCGCACGCGTGCACATGCACACACACACTGCATTAGGCTTTGCAGCAAGAAACACAAATGATCAGAGCTCCGTAAGGCTCACCATGACGTTTACTGAACCTTGATGTGTTCTCAAGGTTCTCTGACTCTTCTTTTTCTTCACTTTCTGGCTCATAGCTGCTTGAAGAGGTTTTAAGATCTCTCTTGTCACGTCCATGTAGATTTACCTCTCTCTGGAGGAAGGTCGTGCCACGGGAGTCAAAAAACTTTTTTTTCAAAAGCAGCGGCTACAAAAGGTGCCCTCTAACTATATTGGAGTAGCACTGAAATGTTTTTTGTTCATTACCAAAGGTGGAGACTGACAGCATACTGAAAAAGCAGAGATCCTTCCTTGGGAGAGAACATGGCAGGAACTTTTGAACCAAGAAACAACTATTCGTCCTTCCACCCTGGTTTCTAACAGTGCCTTTCACCTAGGTAGATTTTAAACTGTGTCAAATTTCCCTCTGTATTTTACCCGGAGCATTTCTAGTGTGTGTGGAAGTATGTGGGGTTCATCAAGTCATGGTTTAGATGCAGCAGCATAGCAAGCAGCATTCACAAAACTTGAATTTGATAAGCAGAAAATGAACACCTTGCTGGCCTGGCTGGATAGTTTAACAGGGTAGGTTGTATTAAAATTTTATTTCGCCTCTTGGAAGATGCATTTGGCTGATGGCAGCAAGCTGTGGTCTTCTGTGGAGTTGTGCACCAAACATCTGAGGTGCACCTTTGGAAATTAGTTTCTCATCATTCTTGTCTCAAAATCTCCAGAATTACTCTRTAAGCAGAGAAGAGAGACCAATGTTTGATTTTTATGAGCTGGACTCTCCTGCTCCATATAGCATATGCTATTTTTTAATTACTCTCTCTCGTGCTGTCTCTTTCCTGCTCTTGTTTATCCTCCCCTGTGTTTTACTTTTCTGATGGTTTGATCTCTTGTGCTGTGTCTCCTTAGCCCTAGCATGCTTTTTTGCATGTTGGTTTTGATTTTCTTTTGCTTATGGGATTATACATTTATGACAGATCTTTCCGGAGCCTGAAAAGAAGGAATATGTCTTGATAGTCAGAATGAGGAAAACATCACCTCTAAATCAAGATTCCCTTATGCTGATTATTGGGGGGGGGGGGGAGAGTTTTAAAACCTTGCCCTCAAACTCTTCCCTTTTTGCGGCCTGAGTTGCTTCTTTCAATATCAGAAACACTTAGCTTGTCTCCTTTGCTTATGCCACTGCTGCTGGTGTGCAGTGAGCATGGTGTATAGCAGTGTGAGGTGATGTAGCAGCCCTGGAACATGTTACCATGGTTGTTTTCTAATTCCCCATCAGGGTACTTCTTGAAAGGAGGCCTTGGCCAGCAAAGCTTGCACACAAGGGCAGTCTTGCTGAAATCACTGGTACAGTTGTGGGAATGGGGTTTGGAGAGCTCTCTTCCAAAGAGGCCCCAGGTCCCATTCCAAGGAAAAAATTAAATCTGGTTTGCTTTAATACAGTTGTATTGTGCTGCAATGAATTCTGGGCTTCTCCTGTTTGAATTACCAGGACACCAGAAGGGATAGATAGCGGCAAATTAATGAAAAGAAGAAGATAGGAGAATGCCTAAGGTACCAGTAGGTGGAGAAAAGGGCTCTGCCATCAAAACCTTCCCCGGTGAAAAGACCCAGCAGGATACAGTGACTAAACGTATTCGCCACAGCACTGATAGTTAAAGGAAAGTTACTTTCATTCACCAGAAGTGGAAAAAGATATCTGAAAAAGCCCTTCTCCTTTTTATTCCCTTAGTTCTTGTCCACAAAGTGAAGTTCTGAATGACAAGGGGGAAAATCATCTTCCTGCGTTTCCAACCAGTGTTGCTGTACATGGTGGGGAAATGACCACTCCCCCAAAGAGTGATTACAACCCAAGCGATAAAATGGTGACAATGTCAGTGGAAGGCTGTATTTTGATATTGTGTTGCCTGCATTTCATTTCCCATGTGAAGCCCAAGGAGAATTTTTTCTTTTTGTGCGTGTGGGGGTTCAAAGGCTGAAATATTCATCAAGGTACTTGAGGAAAGTAGGAAAGGAGAACAAACTCCGATTGCCATCAGAAGACTGTGCTTCCTTTCTTTGTGTGGAATCCAGGGTGATTTCTGGGCCTGAGCCCTGTCCCTTTCCATGGCAGGCAGTAGGTATCATCCTACTATTCATAAGATACTAGGGCAGGGGTCTCTAGCGTGCTCCGAGTTTTATAAACTCTGGAAAGGTCTTTATAGTCACATAGCTAAATGGTTATTTGGAGTGATGTAGCAAAATGTCTCAAGGAAAGAATTGTTCAGAGAACTGGTCCAGCAGCATCCCATCCTCCATACGTTTCTAGCAGACCCTTATAAATTTTGTTCCAGAGGCTCTCAGACGACGAGCATCTGAGTCTTGGTCCTTGGTCGTGCTGAAGATCTCTATTTCTTGCATTATTGTGGAATATGTGAAGTTTCTCACAGGGTAGAGAATTTTGCTGTAATCCCTAGGGTGTTTTACCACTGCCAAAACCACCAGATTGTTAGGGTGATTCGTGTTTTAAGCACGCTGCTCCCCGAAACATCTCTTTTTCGTATGCTTTGCATTGTAATACTGCATGTGACATGCTGCATTGCACTTATCTGTGTCTTATACTAGAGAGCTTCTTCTCATCTTCTTTCATGGATGGGAGCAGAGTGGTTTAAATCAAAGCATTTGACTTTGAACCTCTCTTGAGCTGGCCTTCAGGCAAGTTCTTTCTGATCAAAGACAGAAGCATACCAGGGTCCAGGTATTAAGGCTGAGTAATTGGTTCAGACTAAAATAAGAACTGTCCCAAGCCTCCACAGAAAAAGTTTTTATGAAGTTTAAAAAAAGGCCAGGTAACTTTTTTTCCTCTTGATACACTTTTGCGTTTTCTGAGGGAGTTCTGCTGCAGAGACTGCTAATGCTGTATCCGACCATGTTGATGCTAGAAATACCAGCCGAATTTACCAGTCAAAGCTTATCAGATTACTTTAGAAACAGTTAGAATTAGGGGTCCTGAAGCAGAGTGGCTTTTTGTATAGCAGAAGGTGGGATACCATCAGCATAGCACCATATAATTGAGGTGATTTTGAAAGATCCTGATTTCTCCTGCAACACAGGATTCCCCATTTCTCTGAAGAAACACATATAGCATGTATTTCCACAGCACATATAGCTGTGGCTTTTCTGGAGATATCACAGACCCTTCAAACTGGGGGGAGAAAAACAAACCAACAACGAGGCAATCAAAGCGATTTATCAGACGGACCAGGATGCCTGTAGCATCCCAAGCAGCCTGAGCCTGTCTGCCTCTGTTTAGGATAAATACTGAAACTGCACCTCCATGAACACTTCTGCCTTTGCCCATCAGTAATGCGTATATAAAAAGTCTATGCCTGGGGATCAGCTAACAGGATTATTCACAGACACAAAATGAAGCTGGCCCGATCCTGATGTCCTTTGCAGCCCTCCCTGCAGCCTGCTGAGAGGGGCAAAAGCAGGATCAGGCTCCAGGTCCTCATAATTTTGGCAGCCTTTGAGAATCTGGAAGGGGGGCAGCAGTGGAAGTGGGCTCATGTTCTTTTGTTGTTGTTTTTCATTTTTAGTAGAACAACTTTCAGTCCTAAAGGAAACCCTGGTGAAGTGGTAAGGCTTTTGTCTCTTGCTATAATGCCACTGGGCTTTGGATTGACCTGTGTGATACAGTGACACTGTGTGGTTTGAATTTTTACATACAGCTGCATAAAGCAATTCTCATGTAAATGTTGGAGGTAAATAAGCCTGCTGTTGGTCTGCTGCATGGACACATATGCTCAAACCATTAGGCTCGAAAGGAGATTAGAATTAACCCACCCATCTCTCACTGGCTTGCTCTTTCCCTCCCCACCATGCAGCTCTTACAAGAGACTAAACCACCTCGCTATTTTAACAAATGGCAGCAGAGTTAAGGCTGCCAGAAGAAGATGATTGTTGTATCCCTGCCCTCCCCCCCTTTCCACACCCGCAGAGCTGCTGCTAGAAGTGGTGTGAATTTAGACRAGGCCATGAGCTGATTACCATGGCACAGGTGGGCAGGTTGGAGTTGATGCACTTCCCTCACTCCCTCAACCTTTAAATTGCACAGGACTGAGCTGAACCCCTTCAGTTCCCACTGTGGCAGCAGGAAGGCTTGGAGCCTGCTGTATCAGGCCTTGTGTTTTCTTTCGCCCTGGATAGCTCCATTACCTCCTACTGGGTGGGGGAAGCTTTCAGAGCCAAAGAAGCTGAAAAATCCTTTCCAGGCACCTGATGCCATACCCAGGCGCTTCTGCAGAGCTTGCATGGGCAGGGTCTTGCCCAGCAGCCGGCAGCAGGCAGTGGCCACTGGCTACCGTGGTATCTGGACTTGACATCTAAATGGCTTTGCTTTCCAACTGAGGAAGGTTTTTATCTCATGTTCTTTAAAGGCGAGAGAGAGACACAAAGCGTGTGCACGCACACACGTGCGCAAAAATGCGGAGGGTGTGAGTGGGCTAAGGGGAACCTGGCCTGGGGTTGTTTGTTTATGCGAACTTTAAATAATTCATTTTTGTCCCTATTGAGCTCATCACAGCGTGAGAAAAATAAACGTGTCTTCTTGGCCTATTGTTTGGAGCTGAGGATTGTCAAGCGAGAGGAAAATATTACAGTGACTGAGGGAGATACACGCAAGAGTGTGACCTTTAACTGCAGTACCTATAACCAGTCTCATCAAATTAAAGCACTGTATATTTTCCTTAATAATCTCTGATTAGGCTCGGGGTATGAGCGGACACGAACGCCCGCCATTGCTATGCAGCGGGAGGCCTGCTAAGCACCAGCCGAGCGCTTGGGAATAAGTGAGCAAAATGCTTTAATTTGATAGGGTTAGAATCCTGCAGGCTCCGGGGTGAGAAGTCACCAACAGCTCCGCTCGCACTGAATATGCAGAAATAAAAAAGTAAATTGCTTACATCTGCTGCAGGCAGGAGGGAAAATGATCTGATTGGACAGGCCGAGGGCTCTCCATCTCTTTTGGGTTAGAAAGAGGGGTTTGGAGCATCAAAAGCTCGTAATTGGAGTAATTCTGAATTAATGGACATATACACACACACACACAAGCGCGCAAACCATTTTGAAGCAGCTGGTCACAGGATGCACATGCTCAGGAATGTTTGGGGATTGCAAAAATGCCGTTAAAAATGTTGTCCCTTATTCCTAATATTATTGACATTTGGATTTCATGACCTGTAAGAAGTGCAGTAAGTACAAAAAGCCCTTCCCATCTGCCAGATAAAATTGCCTGCCTCAGCCTACATCTGTTTATTCACAATACAATTATTCTATCTCTCTSTCTGTCTCTCTATCTCTGTTGTATATCTGTTCTTTCATGTCTGAGGGTCTTCGCTGTATGCAGAATCCCAGGCTTTAGCCTTGCCATCTGATACTGTATTTAATCTATGTATTTGATCAATAAGAATCAAAGACAAGGCTCAAGGTCTTTTTGGCACAAGGCATTCAGCTTTGTGTCGGGTGTCAGAGGTTGTCTACAGTGTCACCTTGATGGTGTCACACTAATTTGTAACCTACTTTGCTTGCCTCTGTGATCACAGTCTGCACTGCTTTTTTTCGCGCTCTCTTTTTTTAATGGTTGTTTTTATTAGTTTGGGAGGAAAGAGGTGGGGGAGCTTAGAGGTAGGAGGCTGAAGACATTAGCTTAGAGATTTAAGGAGCACCCTTCCTGACCCTCCTGCCCCACCTTTCTGTCTTCTCTCTGCGAGTCGCTTACGCCACAGGATAAGGGTGTTACCTCTACCTGACAGGCACCGTATCCCAAGGGGGAAGACATTACTAAATCCAAAATGACCAACGGAAGAAATCCTGCAAGGCAAACTTTCAAGAGTGATTTCTCACCTTGCTGCTGACAGGGAAAGGCAGGCACACCAAACCCAGGACTGAAAGGCCAGACTCCAGCTTTCAGTCCACTTCTGGGTAAATCCACAGAGTAGGTACATCTCCAAATTTGACTGCTATTTTTCTTGGAGCCAGGGTTCTTTGGATCTCGCACTGATGCACAAACTTGAACAATTTGTTCTTTTATGGCTGCCTAAGGCTGTACTGCATCATTTCAATGGCCTTTTGTCTTGTGACAAGTATTGCAATGCCTATAATGTACTAAACATTCTAAAAATCCATGTAATTAATTCCCCAACATATCTAATATAGAACTATTATCTTGAGGACAGATAAATGCAGTTTATTATCTTCTTTTCCTTTGCCTACACCTCTTAGTTTTCCTTTCTGTGCTGTTATTTAACACAGAAAATAATAGCACAGTGAATGTATTATTTAACTCTCTCGTTTAGAATTGTGTGTGTGTGAAGGCACTGCAGAAAATAAGGCTGTGTTTAGACCCAGATCCTTAGATGTAGACTGCACGCTCCACCACAGATTTCCTGAGGTGCCTTGGAAAGTCAGCCAAAATTTTCACAAATAGGTGACCGACATTAAGCATCCATTTCTGAATCTTGTTTTCAGAGGCACCAACCACCCACAATGGCTGCAAGAATCAATGGAGACTGGAAAGCTTCAGAACTGTGCACCTCCAGCCAGTGCACTCAATTTTTCTGCTTTTAAAAATTCATATTACAATATTATTTAATGAACTGGTGGAAACGTTAGGACTTAAGAACAGCAGAAGGTCCACCTACCCTGGGATCCTGTCCCTAATAACAACTGGGGTGGATGCTTAAGGACAAAGTACCTGAGAGAGAGCAAACAGTAATAGGAAAAAATCCAGTCATATTTTTAAAAACCACAGGCTCTGGGAAAAGAGGGGGGACTAAGTGCATAGGTTTACTGTTACGATTAAGCTGTACATTACAATTAAGATGTATTTTGAAGTTGCCTAGAAGAAGGAACACCCTGAATGGATCCCACACGCTCTTCGGACAATGCTGCTTTTTATGTCTGAGCTGGCTGTCAGCTGCTGGACATAGAAAAAGGGGTTGATTTTACAGGTTTTACTCTAGAAGCTTCTTTGGGGAAGCCAGCTATTTCCTGGTTAAGGTGCCGCATCTCTTGAATTGCTCTGCTTCGGTCTCTATCGTAGAGAAGCCTCTTTTGTCTGCCCGGCCATGCCTGCCACAGTCTATTGGAAGGTATTTGTCAACAATTATATGTCTATTAAGGACAAGTCAATCAGGCCATGTGCAAATAGCCAGACCTCCGGGGTCTGCCTATTGATAGGGACCTGTCAATAGCCAATCCAGTCTTTTTTCAACCAAACAAGAAATTAAGCACTCACCAAAATCATTGCTAGTCTAAGTCCCTACGGCCCATTTTTATTCTCAGAGTATTGGTCTCTTTTTTTTTTTTTTTTTTTTTTTTTTCCCTGGGCTAATATTTATTTTGAATAAACAAAAGAGACTAGAAGGCACTTGTTAAAGCACTGTTTTAACTGTAAGAAGAATTGTCTCCTCAATGTAATTAAGAATATTACCAAATGGTTGTGCTTGTAGGTGGCTGCAGTTAATCCTGATGGCAGTGAAACTATAAAGGAATTAATAACAGAAACTTTAAATTAGCCCAACTGTAATTAATATCTACAGTATATAAATATCCACTCTTCCACCAACACAAATTTCAGACATATTTACCTATATTACGCTGAGGAAGGTAGTAATATTATGCAATATTTTCATGCATATTCAATTTGTAAACTCAACAGTTGATTTTGTAATTTATATTGCAAATTACTGTGCTATTTCACACACGTGAGCAGGGAGAGAGTGGGAGAGACAAGACAGTGTGCTGGAAGCATGCTTTAAACAAAAGCCTCTAGCAAAAGCCATGACATGAAAAAGATGCTCCATAGGGCCATCTCCTTTGAACTGGCAGAACTCCAGTATCACAGAATACATTGGTGTTACACAACAAACAGCAGCATTAAATAACTTTGCACAGAGACCTGAAATGACCACAAATATTGAAAGCAGATGTAGTATTTAAAGCAGAAATGATGCCTGATCTGTCCTTTTTAGGTATATCACAGCTGCCTTTGTTAGTAATTACCAAAACAAAAATTCTGTCCATCAGGGTTTTATTTCTCTTTATTTCTAACCTTAATCAGGACAAATATTGAGAGCCGAGCATTTTTTCCCTAATATTCAAGCACCAAATTAATAACCAGTAAACCAATTAATATTAAAATTCAGCATTTACCCAATAACATCCTTAAAACACCTATTCTTTGAACTAAGGTGATGCATTTCTGCCCTGAAGAATTAGTAGAATGCTAAGATCTATTCTTCGCAGAATACTCCATGGCCACTGGAGGATTGCTAGGTATAGCGATAGTTTTAATTTGGTTACAAACTTTCTTATATTTTGAATTAAACCTTAGCCAAGGGAGAGCTTTTAACTTGATTTTTATTGCTGGCTTTTATCTTGGTCTTATTTTAGTTACTTGTTTGATTAAAAAAAATGAGAATTACCTTTTCAGTTTCCCATTTTGAAACCACAAAATACTTTTTAAAAAGTCTTCCTGACTGCGGTTCCTTTTTTAATTCCCCACCCTCCCCCCAGACATGGACCCTTTAGAAAACAGCTTTGGTTGTTCTTTAATCTGATTTTAGCAGGTGCAGCACGTGGACGAAAGCTTTTCAGCAGATGCTTTGGGAAAATGACCATTAAAGCCAGGCGATTTATTTCACTGTAAATACGAGCTATTTTTGCTAAGGAGTCCTAAAAAAAAATTCAAACATGTCAGTACACAGGTTTAGCATGCATGCTTCCAGCTTCTCTGAGCATGCTGTGCCATGTCAGTTTTCACATGTAAAATCAGCTCTCGAAATTATTTATGTAATAATCTAACTTCACAGGAGATAAATCTGTAACATTAAAAAGCCCCATTTAAAACAATCTTTAATATATATATATATGGGTACAGAACTATGACACTTACCTCCCAAATAAGTACCAAATAAAAGGCTTTTTTCTAAAAGCTTTTAATTTGACTTCATTTTTACCTTCCTGAACTCAAAGGGACAATGACTTCATAGATAACTGGAGCAGTTCCTAAATTCATAAATTTTAAAACCACAAGAGACCGTATCATCTGACATCCTACATAACAGAGACCAAAAATCCTACCACCCGTTTCTGCCCAGCTCCTACTGAAAGGAAAGCATATATTTTTAGAAATTTTAACATTTTTAAAAAATATGCCCATCCCATCGGCATTGATGCTTATCTGGTCGATGAACTTCTTTAAAACATCCAGGGAAGGTTTTGGGGGGCTTTTCCTTTTCAGTTTTTATTCAAGAGAGAAAGGGCAAATTTTATATTCAAAAGGCTTAAAATGCTGCTAAAGGTCTGTCTTTAAATTCCCTAAAGTTTAGGGAATTTAGCAAGAAGGATGATGGCTCTTCTGCTCTGTGTTCATATTTACACAGTAGAACAGCCTGCAAAGAGCATGACTCTCTAAACAGTGTGAAATGGGCTGTAATACCTTACCGTAAAGGGGTGAGCTAAGGACAGAATATTTGCCTTTGCATTTCGGGGGTTCTGGTTTTTTGATGCATGTTGGTCAGCTTTAACTGAGTAACTTGCTATGAAATATCTTTTTCACTATACCTTCTATAATTGCATTTTTTTAATCCTTTTTTTCCCTTCATTAACAAGTGATTTTTTTAATCAATATTCATGGAGAAAAAATAATGCAAGAGAAAGCTCTGTAACTTGGTAGGCTAGGACCTAATTCAGGACTGCACTGAGGGAGCTCATTACTGATACAGGGGTAGCACTGACTCTTCTGTCCCTGTGCTGCTCTGATACAGCTGAACACTTGCAAAATGCAAGATTACCTGAGAAAAGAGTTTAAACATTTGATGAGGAATAGTGCGTAATAACAAAGACTCAACCACTATGTGTATATTTTCCACCTCTTTTACATGAAAAAGAATGTAATTTTAATAGGCAGGAAGAGGTTATTTGGGGATGATTTTGTAAAAGGAAATGGAATAGAAAAATAAATTGTGTTGTATGCAAAATATACATAGTACAGGCACTCCAGATTTTATGTTTGATAGTTTAATAGTGGTTTTTCTGTGAAGCTGATATTTGTATTAGGTGGTTTCTATTTGAAATACCTGCTTAAAACAGAACGGGGGACAAATCAACAAACAAAGAACAACCCTCCTCTAAAGCGCAGAATTTCATCCCGTCCTCAGGGATGGCGAGGCAGTTAAAAGGGAAGAAGGGGTTGTGCGTGTACCTTGAGCAATTCCCTCTTCACCGAATGGAGGAACAGACTCCGTCCAGAGCGGTTGCAAAAGGGTAACAAGTTCTTGCTGTGATTTTAAACTCTGTGTGGGCAACGTCTGTCTCTCTTTTGATGAGTTAGAGAGATTCTTCTTCATGAAAAGAACTGCTACCCTCTGCCCTAAAGTTGCAGCGTGCTCGGTTCCGTGTCTCACATGACACAGCTTGCTGCTCAGCAAGGACACGCACCGCATAGATTACTAGCCATGAAGTTTTCTCCTACTCTAAAACCGAGTTTGGTGAACACAGGTTTGCTACAGATGCAAAATCTTAACATATGTGTGGGAAAGTGGACATAAAGTCACCATTTTCAAAAAAAAAAAAAAAGGCAACCGCAGCATTTTGCAACAGATGACATCCTGTTACCATAGTTATAGCTTTCTATACGAGAAAGGGATAGTGCTTTCGTCTGCCCTTAGTGAAAAGTATGTACAGACAAAAATAGAGACTGCAATGTATTTGCATACTGTGCAGTGCCAGTACACAGAGATACAGCTCCGTGTACTGGAATACAGTGTGGAGACTGCTAAGGAATTTTTCTCATTTTACAAATTGTTAGGACTCGGGTTTGCTAAAAATATTCTTTTGAAGCTCGTCTAGTCCTTCGTGAGTGTTCCAATTTATCCTCCTTTTAATGGTGTGAAACTGGGTTTTGTTAGGGCTGGGTACATGATCTCTTTGCCCAGTGCTCAAAGGAGGAAGGAAGAAGCCTCCGATGCAGATACATAAGAAGGGAAGAAAGAAGCAGCTTCTGATCTGGTTATTTTGTGATCAAAATTCCTTGAAATGGACTTTGATCCAGCGGGTATTCTGAAGAAATATAGCTAACAAATAAACAAACCCAATGGAAAAAAAAAGAACACCCTTAAAGCTTTTATTCCCTCCTTGGTTTCCTTAGGCATCTTGTCATCAGCTACAGCCCGATTCAGAAAAAACTTCCCCAGACTTTGGACCAGGCCCCTCTGTTGTCCCTTCTTAGCAGGAGGAACTGACTTCCTATGTCTGTGGCTTGTACAGCATGGAGCACCTGGTGCTTAACAAGTGATAAGTAATAATAATAACTGTCCACTAAACACATAAATGTTTTAAGTATCTCACCTAAGTGGATAACTTGATTTGTAAATAAACTACATTTCAGGAATATTTCATAAACATCCTGTGCTAAGTTGGTGCCTGGGGTAATATAGATTTTCATCCATATTCATCTCTACACAGGAATTCCCCGGAGTTGCTGGGGGTTTGCAGCAAGCAGATTCTTTCATGTTAATTTTTTTTTTTTTTTTTTTTTAAATCGTGATACAAACCCCGTTTAAAAAAAAAAAAAAAAAAACAAACAAAAAAAAACAACAAAAGGACACCAGCTTTGATTGCATCACTCGCTAAGAAAGTGACCGCTTTTCAGTACCGGGAGTGGCAATCCCCCCCCCCCCGCCCCGCTGCTGCAGCCGGGTCCGTCCTCCGGCAGTGGCGTCGGGCGGCCCCTCCGCGGCGGGGCGCGGCGGGAGCGCGCTGCGCGCAGGGGGCCGCGGCCGCCTCCGCGGTGCGACAGCGCCATCTACCGGCCGCGGCGGGCGCCGCGCGGCGCTGAATGGCGGCGGCGCCGAGCACAAAGCGGGGCCGGGGGTCGCTGGCCCCGCCGGCTGCCTGCCTCGCCCCGGGCAGCCCCGGGCCCGTCCCGCGGCCTCGCCACCGCTCTCCGCGGGGTGCTGCGCTCGGAGGCGGCCCGGGCAGCTCTCCGAGCATCTCCAGTTGCTAATAAGGTCCAGGTGCGGGGCCCCATCCCGTCCTGGAGCCCAGGCTCAGTGTCCGGGGAGCTCACACCTCGAGTAGGGGTCGTGGGGTTGTCATGTCGTGCAACGTGTTTGTTTTCTGTCTGAAGGAATGTGTTTTGTCAGCACCTGGTTTCTTATCACTTATTTATATACCTGATCTTAATCTCTTAACCTGAGAATCAAATGGTTTAAAAATGTCTGTTTGTTTATCCTACAAAGCATGATAATCAGGCTCAGGAAATGAGAGGATCCATAATTCGGCAGTGTGGATGCTGCACGGGCACTGCGAGAGGAAACCAAACGTGCCCAGAGGAGGGAGAGCCCAGGTGCCCATGGGCAGTCGGCTAGCTTCCACGTGTGAGACGAGGTGTAGATCAAAGGGGTTTGTACTGATTTTATAGTAATGGTGACTAGGAAACATTTTTTATGCCAGCTGATTTGCTACTGGGCCAATCCATCAGTGTAACTGGCTTGATTTCAGTTCTGCAGTGGGGTGATGGAGCAACTACAAATGTAAGCCATTTTACATGTGGTTTTTCATTTTGGCTAGCAATGCATTGGGTGTTGGGTTTATTTTAGAGTATCCAGTTGCCCAGGGTCATGAGTTTGACAGTCAGCAATCACTGTGGCATGAGGTTGTGCTGAGTAGGTGTCCTGTTGTCCCCAGCTGTGCACTCTCTGGCAACAGCTGGAAATCCCCAGGCAGTCCCTCAGAAATGGAGGGGTCCTCAAATGAATTCATTGCAGAGTAGCATGACCAAAACCACTGAGCACCCCTATACCAGTGAGCACCTACCACCAGGCTTGCTTACTTTATGCTTTTGCTTTGTAGCTGCAGTGAGCCAGCTCTAAAGTATCTCTGGAAACTAGTGGCTAAAGCAGCTATCGAGGGCCTTGCTTCTGATTTAATGTGATACCAAGGCTGGGAAACAATGTTATTCCAGTGTTTTCCTGCAGCAGTGAAACCACGGTAGGCTGTGATTGGTATTTACAATACCACTGCTGAAAGTGTGGTATGTCTTACTCAAAGATGTACTCTTGCAAGGAAAGATGTTAAGGTATTTTCTCTTGAGTATAATTGATCTGTATCTCTGTTTTCAGATGTAACAAAAACTGCACTGAGTTGCTGGAGCTTTGAGAATGTTGTGATTTGCACTTTCGGAGTTTACATTGCGGGGAAAGTGTTCCAGCTATTTGGTTATCATTCAGTTACCCTGCCTCACTGTACTTTTACGTTTCTTTCTGTATAGATTTTTCCTGTGCTTCTGCTGTCTATCCTTAATATATAGAGAGCTATTTTAAATATTTTTAGCTTTTAAAGGGAATGTTTGTTACTAAGTGTTTATAAAATAAGAGCAAAGCATCTTCTGGGAATAGAAAATACGACCCAATTGAAACATTTTGCTTTTTTAGTGGAAAAGTACTTTTTAATATATTAATTACATTTCGGGATGGATAGGACAACAGCATGGGCTTTTTTGGGGAAAGAATTGCAGTCTTTGGGGTATTAAAATGAAGGGGTGAGGAATGGGGGCTTGTGGATTTCCACCACAGTTTTGCAATTCCCTGACTGAAAATTTAAATTTACAACTAAATCTCTGCCCTGTTTCTAACCGAAATAAAGCAGTTCTGGGGCTGGCAGCCCAGCTGCCGTGTGGGCATTGGAGACTGGCAGGCAATGCTGGGAAGAAAATGCAACTCTGTATAAGCTTGCTGGTCTTCCATGCACCGAGACCTGCGGACCTTGGGCTGTGACTGTCTCTTCCGCTGAGAGCAGGAATCATCTGGAATTATTCCTACTGGAGTAACTTGAGCTGACCAGAGGTGAGGCTTTCTTAAGCCCCAGAGTTTCTCCAGAGAGAAGATAAAAGACGTGCGTTGCTTGAAAGTGGCTGGTGACTCCCAAAAGGCTTTGGCTGGACTTCACATCTGCCTGGTTGTGAACCTGCCTCACCCCACATAGGCTGAATTTTTTTGATTAACATTTTGGTTTTGTTTTTATCCTAAAGGTGAGATAAATGTAAGACCTCCTCTTTTAATGACCCTTTCAGTCTTGGCTGAAGGACTAAATTTTGCCCACAGCTCTGCAGTATTCAATCCTCAGGTAAGATGCACAGAGCCCTGCTGACTTGAGTTTGCAGGAGAAAGCAGAGAGCTGAGTGAGGATTGGAGTCCTTCCAGTTCCATCAGAGTTTTGCCTGGCTAAGGACGTAGGCATTTGGCTACAAATGAATTCAGTTTAGTTTTCACCCTGAGAATGCTGCAAACTCCCCAGAAAGATAGATTTTTCCCCCCCCCTCACTAACACAATCACAAAATAATACAAACTTCTCCCCACAAAGTGTTGATTGTTCTATAATGAAATCGTAAGTAATTTTGTAGTCGCTTTGGGGAAAAAGCAAAAACTGTTCTTAGCACCTGCTGTATGATATCACAAAGCTACTGCTCATAATGATTCTAATATGTGAAGGCAGTTGCATAATATCATCATATTACAGTTTGTATAAGAAAAAAATCATGGACAATAGATTGCCAGTAGAAACTCTTCACGAATGCTATTTTTTTCCTCATTGCTGTTCCTCTGTCTCAAAATATCTTTGCATTTTCCTTGTCAGAGTCTGTAGGTTTCATTGGTGGAAATAACAGCCAGCAAATAATGAAGAGGGAAGGGAAAAAAAATCACCATGTTTAAAAAAAAATGCATTTTTCTATAGAAGCTAATGTTCTATAAAGAGATGCAAAAGGAAGAGAAAAAGATACTAGATAGCACAGCTGCATTGAATTGCAAGACAGCTGGAATTTTTCAATGTAACCAGATTTTAGATGAGTTTTCTTTTCATTTCTCTATAATAAGATCTTTGTAAACCACAGTCCTAAACAAAATCTTCTTGGTGATGATGAAAATAGGGAAGAGCAGTGCTGCTTCTGCTGTGTGTGTGACAGTCAAAATATGAGGCCAGATCCTTAGCAGCTATAAACCTGTGTCAGCAGAGCTATGCAATTTCCATTGGCTGCAAAGCTGCCTTGTTGCAGGCACTGAGGTATAAGGATTGCGGCATATGAAGGGATATTGTCTAGTGGTCAGGATGCCCTGAGTGCCCTCAGCTGAATGGATAAGAATGAAAGAAATTTCAGGCAGAGCCTCTAGTAAGACCTACAGCTGAATCAGAATTTGCCCTGGAAAATCCTGGGCAGCACATACCACAGCAGCTACTCCAGCCTTGGAAGAAATCCAAGATGCCTCTGCCTCACATCCAGACTCTCAGTCTGACCTCTCAGAGTGATAAATAGTGAGTTCACATTTCACCCTGATCCTTCCTGAACCTGCCCCCTTGCAGAGGGCTTGGCGTAGGAGGGGTCAGGGCCCTCGTGGGCATGCAAAGGTGTGATAAAAGGAGAGAAGTTCTTGTGCACTCTCTCCCTCGCTCCCTTCCTCATTACATTCACGCAGGTCAGCGTAGTCTGACTTTTCAGCAGACAGAAGAGCAAGAGGCATTTCCAAGCTATAGTTCCTGTTCTGCCACCTGCCTGCCATGTGGTCTTTAGCAAGTTACCTAATCTCTCTGTCAGTTTACTGATCTATAAAATGCAGTATAAATGCAACCTTACAGAAGAAAAGTACAAACCCTCTTCCTGTTAAATATCTCATTGAGAAGCCAGTGTATTCAAATATTTTGGATACCTTAATACGCAGAACTTGCCAAAAAGAAAACCTCATGAATATCCATTTGAGGAGGCTTTTTAATGCACCTTAGCGGCATAGAAAGAACTACTGGCTGTCTGCAGTTGGAAAAGTAGTCTCTTGACATTTTGTGCTATATCCTAACAACATCTTCCTTTGAGCTAGAAATCAGTGCTGTATTCATTTTTCTGATGTGGTTACTTTAAGTTCTTAAACTGGATCAGAACCAATGCTTTTTCTTGTGGCAGCAGGGGGATGATTTAGTTAATGCTGGGATTGGGTGCCAAATCATGAGTTCCAACTTACTCCTATCAGTGGTCATCCATCACCAAACTTGGAGGAGTAAGGCAGAAATATAAGCACACTGACAATTTGCCAGAATGATTTAAGACCTGGCATTTAAGAGTTCCTGTTGTAGTTGTTCTTTTGACATGTCTCCTAATTTGCTCCCATCTTGGAGACACTCACTACTTTAAGACTTAAACAATCTTCATCTGGGCATGGAACTCAGCAGCAGGAACAGGGGGGGCATTATCCAAGGGTAAGGTTGCACAAGGGCAGACAAGCCTACTTACTTTTGGGTCATCAGCAAACATAAATGTGCCTGTAGTAATGCCACGTGCACTGCTCTATTGGCTTTGCCTCTCACATGGGAAGAGAAGCCAAAAAGCAATATGCATTATTGATCAGAATGTGCAGGTGAATGAAGATGGACAAGGGTAGGTCACAACTTTATTAACTCCATGTAGCCAGCAGTTGCACAGATCCAGGGCTGAGTTATCCTGTCTGGATACCCTGGATCACAAAAAATAGTGGTCCACAGATCCACCCACTCCTCCGAATCCTTCACCACAGGTTGTGGACACGGTACCAGAAAGAGACTGTGCATACAAAGACATTGAGACTTCCTTGCTGTCATATGCACAGATGCCAGCAGCAGTATCCAAGGCTGCCTGTGTTGTGGGAGCCAGTCTCTCCTTCACCAGCCGTAAAGCAAGAGCCATGACTGAGCTGAAGTATTGGGACAAGAGATGTACGGTTGTCTCTCATGAACACAGTGATAGATTAACTGCCAGCTCTCTCTTACCCTTCCCACACACATAGAAAAGCAGAAGAACCTGCTGGTAACTCACACTGTCCCATTACCATTTTTGGCTGCTGTCTCTACTTGTGTCCTAAACATCCTTTCTGTACACTCCTGTGACAATCATTCACCATAGTAACAAGAAAGTCAAGAAACACAAAAGCTGCAGAAAAAGCTGAACACAACCAAGATGGAGCAAGTGCTATTTAAGCAGAGTGCACTGTACCACAGTGAAGTCACGTATCTTCTCTCGACATAGTGCTAGATTGGCTGAATAACTGAGTCTGTGAATCCTCTCGCTGTTATTTAATTGCCTCTGAATAGATTGCAGCTTTCTGAGATTCATTTGCTCTTCACAATGAATCACTGAAATATTTTCATGGTCACAAATGTTCACAGCAAAACCGTTCAGAGAAGTATTTGATAGTCAGAAATCCAAGCAGTATTTTTTTTTTTTCATTCTGACTAGATCCACTGATCACACGTTACAAAAGGTTTTCTCTTCTGTTGCAAGGTATTTCGCTCTCTTACCACAGAAATGACATTAGTCTGTGCTGTTCTTAAGGCTTTTATATTAAGACTGGTATCATTAGCAACATCCTTGAAGAGTTGCAAAGAAAACCAAACATGGATACATGGTTAGAGTACAATAGTACTTAAAATAGATAAGTTTACATCTTGAACTAAGATTTCAACATACTTACATGTAATGGATGTGTACATATCTGTGTGCATGACCAGCACCTTTTAGACCTGAAGTACGTGAAGACTGGCTTTTCTGTTTTCCAAAGTTATTCACCATTTCTCCTGCAATATATTTTTTCTTTCATGATTAGGTGAACAAGACAATGGGACTCAAGTTTTTGAGTGAGAGTATATGAGATGGCAACTGCGTTACTGCGAATACCCTCCTGCATTTGCTCAGAATTGTGTAGAGCTGTTTTTTCAAGTGTTCCCACTGTTAACTATGTTCAATACAGTAGATGTAGAAAGCAAATAAAAAAGGAATGGGAATGCTTTCATGGAAACTGTTATGCTATATCTGCTCGGCTCTTCTCAGCACTCGGGATTTGAAAATTTCTGCTAAATTTTGAGTAAGATTTGACACAGCATCCTTGCTGCCAAATAAACTTGGAGCAGGGCATCCCACCATGCAAAGCTATCAGTTGAACTACTAGATTCAGAGCCTGCGTTTGCTCTTTCCAAATAACACAACATGTACAACTATATAGAAAAAAATGCACTGTCTGTTTGGATGTAAGGTAAGGGAGAATATATAGAGAAAGACCACAGCATACCCAAGCCTAATGTGGTCCAGTGTGCTGTCTCCAAAGGCTGTTGATAATGACTTAGTAAAAAATAGTCACCTGTGCATTGGTGAAGCATTTTCTTCCTGAGCCAGCCAGCAGTAACCCTGTTCTAGAAAACATGAGGACGTGCTACTGTTGTAAAGATCCACTCTTCCTTTTTGATGCATTTTTAAGTGGGGGAAATGCTACTCAAATGCCCTTGAAAATCTTCAAGAACTGCTCTTGGAACATTTTCTTTCTTGGGTTTGATTTTTCTTTAGTTCATTCTTTCTTTCATTCTGTATCTATCCATATAACTCTGTCTGTTAGTCCAAAAGGCTCAATATGACAGTAACAACAGACCAAGTTTCTTTAAAAATTTCTCCTTTAATTTAAGCCATTTTTTCCTTGGAAAGTATCACAAACAAGAAAGCTATATTCCAAGCTCATTTGGAAGGGTAATAAAACTAACAGGGAATTTGTTTGTATTTCTTTTTAAAGCAACCCCCTGAACATCACATTTTGTCAAAGCTAAGTGAAACATTGCAAGTGTCAAGTTTGTGTCTGTACCCAGTCATGATGTCTGAGCAGGCTTCAAGGTCTCATTCTGCCAAAGACTGACACATACACTTTATGCACTCGAATCTTTCATTGACTTTAATGCAGACGTCTTTGTGGGATCAAGGTCAGTATTTGTGCAGATACATTAGCTGTCACTTGTGCATCTCTGTTATGCACAGCCAATTCTGCTTCTGTTGTTGTGATTTTTTTAATTGGCTACCAGGGAAGCAGAGGAAGACTCTATTCATAAAGAATATGGTCTAAAATGGGAGAAGGATGTGGGGGAAGAGCAAAATAAGAGAAAGGACACATTTCATCTTGAGGTGGAGACTGAATCCATTTGCCTTATAGTCAGTGACAGGATGGTTCCACAGACACTCTCTTCTCTGAGCAAAGTTGACTTGCTTCTGACCATATGCCAACAAATTCCTAATAAGCATCACTTCTCTTCCTTTACCTGTCTCCTGATAGTCACATGTTATGTCCCATAAAAATACACAAAACCAAACAAACAAACAAAAAACAAATCCCAAAGCAAAAGCTATTTCCATGCAAGAGGTTTCTCCCAAGACGTATCAGTGACAGCTCCATCCAGAGTAGAAGTTTACAGCCAGTTTGAGGTGCTATCAGCATGCCAGGACTAAAAAAGGGACCAAATGAGCTACGGTGTGAGGGAGAAGATGTCAGCCTAGATACAGCACACAGTATGACTGGGATAAAGAAACAATGCAAAAACCAGCAGTGGCTAACAGATGAGGTATTAGGCCTAGTGGGGAGAAGACAAGGGCTTAAATCAAAAAGACATCCTGATGAGACTGGATGTAAGCTGAGCACACAAGCCTCTGACAAGGGATATGAGAGGGGGTTAGACGAAACACTGCAGGAATTCATCCATAGTGAGCAGTGCAGGAGTTGGAGCAACAGGACGGGAGAGGTGGATGCAAAGGGACTTTTCAGCACTGTCAAGGAAATTGGCCAAACACTCCCTCCCGGAGGCAGTGTCATCAGGGCAGCATATGGCAAAAGCAAAAAAAAAAAGGAAGGAAACTAATGGAAAAAAAAGACAAGAACATGTTAAGAATCTAGAAGATAGTCCCAGAGCAAGGCAATCGCAACATACACATACTCGAAAAAATCTAGGTATTAGAGGTGGGGTTTTTTAGCTGCTCCTTTTCCACAAGCTTTGTAACAAAGATCTTCCTGAAGCAAAATAGAGATGAAGCAAGGAATGAGCTCAACTCTTAATGCTTAATTCTGTCTGTGTAAAAGTAGCCCTCTGTGCCCAGTAACAGCCACAGCCCAGTGCACTACTGAAGCCTTGGCCTGGGGTGGGGTTCATCCAGTGGGTGCACAGAGGTCCTGCAGTCACGGGTCAGTCTGGGAGCTGAGTCCAGGGAAAAATCTGTTCTTCCGTCCTCTTTGTAACATGGAGCAGACAAAATGGTGCCTTGAGATGGTCCCAGGCTGCTCCCATAAACACTGGGAGCTTGGGTCACTGTAAAAAGCACAGGGGAGAAAGGAGTGACATCAATTGAGTCTAATCCTTTGTATTACTAACCCTCCTCAAGTTCATTGAGAGTCATGAACTGAAATGGGAGTGGAGTCCAAGGGTATACCTGTAATTATTTGGAATATGGAAAAGCACTTGGGATTTTCATATATGGCCATAGACTGGGTGGGTTAGTGGGAGATGTGCTCCTGGTGGCGGGGAGCCAGCATCTAAAATAAACAAGGCAAAAGCAAGGATCTTAAATTCAGTATAAATATAGGGACCTGGGCAGCAGGTTTAAATGCTTAAAGTGAAAGTGGCCAATGGAAGGTCTTTCAAGAGCAAGTAAATTGCTTAGTAACTTAAGTTACTTTCTAAATCCAGGGCTTAGGAACTATCCTCCTGACTCACTGGGATGCTTTTGGAAGCTTTTGCTAAKTTACAGAAGGAGTCTGTGGACAATCTGGGATTTCAAGCTTAATCTTTGGAGCTGGTGTAGGCCATAAGCTCATCTCCCACATACATATTTTTGTAATTTCTTCTGATGGTGTAATGTGAAAAGATTTTTATATTTAAAATATTTAAAATATTTATCCTATTAACATGATGCAAAATAGTCAATAATTTACATATATTTACATCTAATGTTCATTTATAGGCAGACAAATATAAATTTATCAGTGTGTGTGCATATGGCTGTAACATATGATTAATACACTGTCAGCATAATCTAACGGCTTAGAACCATCAGTTGTGCAAATAGTCCTTTCTAGCCATGTTTCCTACTGCTATTTAACCTTTCTCCTTCCCTTCCTCCCCCTCTTTCACAGTTTGTCTAAGCCACACTCGCTTCAGTAGCCTGCCTTAAAATAGCAGGCAAGGTCTGTGCAATGGCAACTCCTTTTATACATATTTCACAATGCCTAAAAAATTAGAGGATCTGTTCTCTGAGGCTTTTGGATATGAGAGGAATAGAAGTTAACAAAAATTTTCCTTTCTCCCAGAAATCTTAGTATGCAGCTAATACAAAGGAGTCGTCCAGAGTAACRCTCTTGATTTGCTGTCCAGCCTTAGCTACTAAATATCTTAACGTACCATTTCCTGGCACACCAAGAATCCTTTTTGGTCTAGGACTCTGTCACATCTTCCTCGTGCCTACCAGCATGAGCATGAGCACTTGGCCTCATCACACAGCATCTGCAATGGCCAAAGCATATCGCACCATTGCACGTTGATCAAGTGGTGAGACCACAGGGGAGCCTGGCCACAGAGGAACAGCAGCTATCCCAAATAACTTTCCAGATCCCTTAGGTGGAAAGGAGCTGAGCTGTCAAAGTCCAGTCCCAACTATCCGCTGTAGGAGTTCTGTTTTCAATAATCTTTCCCAAGAATAGAATATTAGGTTTGGTTGTACAGCAGAGATGTCTAGCATATACATGAGTAATGTCTGTATCATTGCAGTGCTGACTCACATTTCATGATACAATATATTTTGCATGCTTTATGGACGAATCCTGAAATTTTTATTTGATGCTAGTGATTCTTCGTCCTCAAAATAGTCTTACTGACTTCATGGGACTCTCTGGACTTCCCTGAAAGTGAAGTTTATAGTCTCACTCATGTTTCTCCTTTATGGCCCAAAGCGCCAAGCTGACCTTCAAGGAGGTTCTGTACTGTTGTGAGCAAAGCAGTTGCTTTTTCTCTGTTTTCCTCTCATGATACTTGCTTCTCTCCCAGCACTGAAGTAGATGAGGCAACACTTACGGTATGTGCTAAACACTTCCAGACTGCCTTGGTCAGGGACAGACACCTGTCTTATTTCACACGTTCTGCTTCCTGAAACCCCTGCTTGGATTTACACCCCGGGAAATTGCTAAATTTATGGAGGCTTAATTTCCCTCCCTTTTTGGAGCCCTATTCCTGTGTTTTGTCCAGTGCATGAGAACTGAAATATTACTGTAGTGTGTTTCTGCCAGCCACTGTTTTGTTGGTGACCATGTAACAAACCCACCACCAGCGAATGCCCAGACCGTGCTTCAGTTCATTCCTGTTAATGAACTACTTGCATATCGCCATGCTGAAAGCCATGTACATATCTAGATCTGACCCCTCTAAGGAATTAAAATATTGAACTGAGAATTTGTAATAAGCTTTCTGAGGGATGCCAGCTTTCCATCTTCTCAATTCAGTTCCTAACTCCATTTCTTGGCACTCGCAGTATGGCTTTGACTTTTCAATCCATAGATAGTTTTGTTCCAGCGACATGTCAAATGATTAGACTTCTCTCCTCCAAAAAAATTCTGACCTGTCATTAAAAAAAAAAAGAAAACTAAATGTTTCAAGTTTTCAGCAGAAAAGTATTTGATGAAAGTAAGTTTTTTTCTGTGAAACACATTGTTCACAAAACTTTCCTCCATTTGAAAAATCAGTTTTCCATCAAAAATGTTTTCATCAGAGAGTTTTTCTCCCAGCCTTTTATTCAGTATGCAGTCCTGCTAACAGTTACTGAGGTGCAACATCTGTTGACTTCAGTCAAAGTTGCACCCCAGTAATTGAAAGCAGAATTCGGTCTGTTCTTTGTAAGGTGTGTTGAATGGACAAAATCTTACATTGACTGAAGTGTTAG
Source organism: Phoebastria nigripes (assembly GCA_035582835.1). NCBI lineage: Eukaryota > Metazoa > Chordata > Aves > Procellariiformes > Diomedeidae > Phoebastria > Phoebastria nigripes. The sequence goes on from JAYKAV010000001.1 coordinate 6,555,799, forward strand.
TCTTAGCAGTGAAGTGATCCTCTAATTTAATCCTCCACTCTATTCACGTCTCGGATACGAAATGTTTAATAAACTACAGCTTAATGGTAAGGGTGAGTTACCCATCAGCGTATTTCTCAGCCAAAATTGTTGAGTAAACTACTCTTAATAGTAGGTTTATATTACCATTTACATTACTGGGTAAAAACTAAATTGGAGTTTTTATGTATTATGTGTTACTTATATAATAGGCTATATAAGTAGGTTTATTTTCTGAGCTTCCTCAATTTTCATGTTGGATATTGCTTGATTTTACATATTAGTGGTAAATAATGAATGTTATTTTTTTCTTTTATATACTTTGTGTATCCATGCAAATGGATTTTGCATCCAGTGTTTAGTTTCCTGTGATATGAAAAAGAATCTCCCCAAACCTATAATTCCGTGGGGGCTCTGGTACAGCTTCATTTAGGTCCCAGACATACTTGACGTTTCATCATTCCTGGACTCAAACTTGCCTTTCATATGTCTCGTACCACACATAACAAGCTATACTTTTACATTTTTATGTTGTTTCTTCCCCACCAGAGTGGATTAAGTATATGTATTTAACATATGATGAGTTTTTTAAAACATGAGTATTCTTAATACATTATATATGCATATACTGTTTAATTATACATTTAAATTTAAATTACACTTCCCTTTGTGTGCTAATAACTTTATCCTTTCTTGTGGTTCTTCTAGTCTTAAATAGTTTTGTGCCTGTTTCAGTAATTTGCTGATCAACAGAGTTTCAGCTTCTGCTCTGATTTTTTTGCTACTAAGAAACTTCATATTTAAAATGTTCATCTATACTTAAAAGGTAAGTTTTATGAATGTATTTCCTCTGAGAAAAGCATAACTCAGAAACAAAATTGGTAAGTTGCTTGCACTATATTTGCAACCAGCACCTGATATACCGAATGTCTGCAAGTCAAAAAAACCCACTGAAATACCTTTTGCAGACTAATTCATTAAAGTGTGGATAGAATGGAAAAATACATTTCTATACCCATTTTTATGAAATAAAATACTTTTGGTTCCTGTTTTTGAAAATTTTGGCATGAATAGAAAAGTTCTCAAAGAATTGCGAATCTATTGAATGTTTAAATTACTTCTGTTTAAGTGAAACTATTTTATTTTGACGTGACAAAGATCTTATGCCTGTTAGAAACATTTAAATAAAAGCAAAGTTGTGGTCTCATTACATGCCAAAAAAATTTATGTACAATCTTTAAGCATACAAGTAGACCCAAATTAGTAGTGTTATTCAGGGGAATTAAGTTTTATAAGCATCTGAAACATGAAGCCTTTGTGTTTTGTACTTAGRTTTTTGCCAACAGCGGTTTTGTACTAGTCCAATGAGAGACCTCACCATTAATGACGTTTTAAAAGAAACAAACAAAATATTTATTATCTAATTCATTATAAATTTTAATCACCAGCTGTAATAACATAGATTTTCACAGGCGTTTTTGAAAGTCTTGACCCGTTTTAAATGAGTGATGAAAAATATTCTTATCATTCTAATGATCTTCGTTTTAAATTCTTCCTTCTAGATAACAAGTTATTTCTATGAGCAGTTGATTTCCAAAATCTCTGTAATACAATTCTACTGGACCCCAATGTGTTACCCCAGCAATTATTTGGTCTTTTAAAATTTTGCATCAATAGGCAAACACACAAGTCTAATATGCAGAATTCATGTTGTGGTGTTAAATATTGGTAGAAAAAAATGTAGGTGGTACGATAGCGTGGAACAATTCACTGAACCGTTTAAAGCTGATTAAATTGTGTTGATCAATCATTCTAAATAATGGAGGAGAAACAAAACTGAATATTGCGAGGAATGAGGATGGGGCATGATTTTTCAGCAAGAAAAGCTTTCCTGGCTTRACGTAAAAATATAATGTGTTAACAGAGTCTTAAAATCAATATACCATGAATTAGCAGTCAGCAGAGAACAGCCAGATGACAAGGGGAATATGATTCATTTCTTAGAATGACTAAGATCTCAGGCAGCTTGTTAAGCAGAATATTTGGAGACTGTGAATAGAGTTAAAAGAAATTCCTTTAATTTGATCTGGAAGTGTGTTTATGACAGACGTAAAGCACTTGAATTCTACTGAGGATTTCCTCTTGTGCTGCAGTCTTCCTGACTCTGCTCTTTACAGCTGTTCTTTAAGTACTAACTACTGAGCCAGACAAGCTCGTCCTCTTACACCTTAATGCATGAAAATGAAGTTGCCAGTTCTAGCCGAGTAATTAGATAACCCAACACTGACAAAATAATGATAATGAAGTGAAGAGGAAAAGATCCCTAAATAATCAGATCCTTTTTCAGGGATTTAAAAGAAAATGCATTTTGATGTTTTTCAAAAGACACTCGGCCGTCTTACTCTACCTCTTTCCTTTCTTTCATTTCAGCTTAAAAATTACAGTTTGTTCATCAGAAGCACAACATCCATAGGTGTTCTGGATGCAAACGAATGTGGATTGCCTTAATATGGGAAGTGACAGCCCCTGGCATTTGTCTGAATATTAATGCTGAATCGGACAGAGAAATCATTATGGCTGATGTTTTGGTTATTAAGTTTAAAATTTCAGAAGGCTGAGTTTAAGTTTTCATGACAGCAACAAATGTTTTTGTAATTTTTTTAATGCTTAAGTTTCAATTTAAATTCAGATTTCCACTTCTTTTTTTTCTTATTTTTTGGGCTTTCAGACTGTCCAGGAACTTTTATTTTTGGTGGGTTGGGAGAAATCTGAAACCCACTTTGAGCTGGGGGCAAAATCCCATTGTCCGTAATTGCAGCTAGCACCTTTTCTTTTTGTGCAGTCAGCCTATCTGTCTCTTTTTCTCATTTGGTCATATAGGACAACCTTTTCAGAGGAGCTTACGGCCAGTTTTTTGAGTATTCCCAGCCTGGGCCACATTTTCAGAGCTGCATCCTGCAGTTCCCACTGTTGTGTTTACAGGCAGACGTTCAACAAAGCCCTCAAGCTGTTGAGTTCTTTGGAAAACCTGGCCACATATTTTTGTGTCGGCTTCGGGGATAAAAACTGGGCACTAGCACTGTGTGGTTGAGCTCTTCTGCTGTTTCTGACCTTAGAGGATGTCTGCAAGTTCTGGTGGTGCACACATCAGGACTGCATGCTGTCAGAGGTCTGGAAGTCTGGACAGTCTCGTCTTGCGTGGAAGTGGGTGTTGGATGACACTAAAAGACTTTGGCATGCGACTGGCCCCAATGAAAGGTGTGCTCTTGTGTCCCATGAAGTTGTGGCCACACAGCCAGGCCAAATGTAGATGCAAACCCACTCTGTTAAACTCCAGATCTTAAGTGCCTCTCTTAATTTTCTAAGGCATGTATTTTCCTTCTTTAGCAAAGTGCCATCTGTTAGCGACCTCCTGGTTCTGCAAGTGCAGTGGTGGCCCTTGCTGTAGTATACCTCACTGAGCCCTGCAATGAAAAAGAAGGTCTGAAGGTCAGATTTAAACAGAGGGTTGAACTTGAGCTCAGAGGGAAGCACTCCTGATGGAGGAGAGGAGAATTAATGGCTCCTTGCGCAGAGTCTTGAGAGACAACCATGCTTGGTAGCAGAAGGGAGTACGAGGTGAAGCAGTCTGCTGAGAAGGGGGAAGGAAATTCTGGATGTCCATCGGAGATTAATAACTCAGTAACCTTGGTAGGAAGTCTGATAGGTACAACCACAACAGCAGAAATCTCTGCAGCACACACACTGTGCTTTTGAGCATTAGTCTCTCATTCCTCAGCCTTCCCACGCAGAGCCTCCTGCCTTATRAACTGGACCTGAGTTGCTGTGCTTGGTGTGAGATCCAGTACGGGGAGGTACAGAGATTACTGCTGCGAAGCCGCAGACCCTCCCACATCAACACTTCCTCAACCCCACTGATTTTGCTGTGAGTGGTAGCAGGTCCCCAAACTGTAAATCCTCTAAGGCAAGACCCGTGGGTGGTTGTACACATGCAAAATGTCAGCTACGCTTGAGGGATGACATGTTCAGAAGCACCTAAGTGACTTAGAAGCTTAAGTCCCCAGCAATTTCAACTTCTGTGCAGTCTCTAAATTGCTTTGACTTTCAGAAAGACTAGGGCTATTCAGATGTTTATTCACTTCTGAAAACATTCCCGCTGGTGTTTAACAAATAACAGTATATTCCCTCTTTGGGGGACTAGAGTGAGTAACAGCCCACTTCTCTTGAGTAATGCGGAGGAGAACTGAAGGCCTGTCCCCTGCTCATTTCATTTATTTTGGTAGAAAATGTGCAGGCTTTTTTCAGGACTTCTGAAGTTTCTTGTTCAGGTGCCTGTTCCCCATTTTAATTCTGGTTTTCTCCTCCCCTTTCTAACACTTCAGACTTTTAATTTGGTTGGGGGGGCGAAGGGGAATGGCTGTTTCTTTCCCATTTATTGTGGCAGAGAATGGGGGATGGAGGCCAGCTTTCTTAGACTCTTATATTCAAAATACCTATAAATAATTAGTTACAGGGACCTAGCTTCCCCCTCCTTTTAAGGCCTAATTTAGGTTCTTTATCAAAATGATTTAAAATGCCTTTCTCAGTAGGAAACCATATTTCAGAGCTTTTATTTATTAGACTTCTCAAAAAGTGTGTTTTTAATGCACATCCTGACTTTCTGCCAAAACTGTCCACTGTAACATTGGGACTGGAGCAACCCTTTGTATAGGGAGTTATATTTATTAGATTTTTACGTATTGATACAGAGCAATTCATCTAAATAAATCATACACAGAATTGGCACATAAATCTCCCAGTCTTCACTACTCACTGTACTATATTACTATCCTGACAACCTTCCCTCAAATACAGAAAAACTTTCCTTTTGGTGTACTTTTTTCTAGTCCTCTTAAAGTGTCAGTAATTTTCCTGGGCTGCGTAGCTTGTTTGTTGTTGTTGTGAGCTGTAGGAGTTTGGGCTGTGGATTTTGTTTTATTATGTAGGGACAGGAAAACCTTACTGCATTTTAAAGTAGAGCAAACAGCCTCAAACTCTGCAAAATGTGTGAGTACCATAAAGTAGTAAAGCAATGGCAGATTTCATGGTAGATGGTTGAGTATCTGAATATTTTAGCATTATGAGCCCATTATGGCACTGAGAGGAGATTACTTGCTTCTGGTTTAAGAAGTACAACATTTCTTGTGCTGGATGGCTAGTTTGAGGAGTACAGTTTGCTTCAGCAGTTTCAGGACTCCCAGAATAAGTGTGTGTGCATGTGTGTGTGTGGATCGGACCCATCCGTTCTGGGACACCCTCTATCCACCTCCCAAATTGTTTCCTGCTCTCTGAGCAGAAGTTGCCTATGAGACAGTCTGGGCCTAATTACTTTAAGCAAATACAAAACCATAAACCAGGTCATGCATGGGTATAATTCAGTATAACCCTCTGGCAATTTACACCAGTGAAAGCTCTGCCTGGCTGTATTTTGAATACCTCTTATTACAAATCCCAGGGATGTGACAGCCTTCTCTAAAAACTAAAGTTCAGTCTTTCCCAGTGATGGTTGAAGAGCTGTGGCTTTCCAAAGGGATTTTGTAGTACTGGGGGCCATCACTCCAGAAGGCTCTGGTGTTTCTGACGAAAGGGCTCTGACATCCAGGCAGTACTCTCGAAAGTTCAGAGTTTGCAAAGTGGGAGCTCTGTAAGAAATCATTACAATAAAAGGTAGAACAGATTCTAGCAAGTGTTCAATCACTCAGCATGGTGCCACTTAGAGGCAGAAGACCTTAAAACAACCAGCAAGATGTCTGCAGAAGAAACCTCTGCTGCCAGCTCTCGGCACTCTGTATCCTGTCATTTGACGCCTTTCATCTTGGGTAAGTTCGGCAGATGGGTTGCAGTAAAGGCTGGGTCAGCGATCAGAGCCTGGGCACTGCTGATGAGGTTCAGTTCAGATGTCRCGTGGGAAGGGGCTTGCTTGTGCAGTGCACTGAATAAAGTCAGGCCTCAGGAAACACTGGGGGCTAATAGCTTGCRTTGAACCCCGCTGCATAACCAACCGCTCCGATTTTGGCTGTAAGGTAGATGCGGGTGGCTGGTGCAGACGGTTCARCTCTTCCAGTCCCCTACAGGAGATCAGGTATGGAAGCCAGGATCTGCGGGCATGGTTTCCACCCGCGGAACTCAGGGAGACACTGGTCACAGCCATGGGAGTACCRGGGTCCCACCTCCTGCAGAAGAGCAACCATGGAAGGTGAGTGGGCCAGTCATGAGAGCAGGGATGAAATGACCAGCAGGACATCTCTTTATGGTGTCCCCTGCTGTCTGTGAAGCTCAAAATGCCTCCAAACTAAACATTTTTTTTCCTCTAGTTGAACTATTTGAATTAGCAATGCCAACAGCCCTACGTTTAGAGGATCAGTTCAGAGGTCTCACAGGGCAACATCTCCCACCCAAATACTTTCTCTGATATGTGAAATGGGGTTGATCCTTTCTTTTAACTGTATGAGGGCCACAGCCATCCTTTTATTTAAGAGAAGAAAATAGARGATATCCAATTAAATGCTAAGATAATTTTCCTGATTGAAAAACCAATATCTTAGATGAGGATGCTTAATTTAGAAATAGGGAAACTGAGGCACAAAGGCACAGTGACCTGCAGGAGGCCATCTGTGACACTGCTGTCAGCATTCGCCTCTGACTGGTGTCCAGCTATCACCATCTCCTAGATCTGTCATTGGGAGCACATTTGGGGAAAAAAACAAACAAGGAGACCCTTCATTTGCAAAAAAACTTCTTACAATGCCCTACTAGTACAAACTATTCCAATGGGAGACGGGGTTACTCCAGCCCTGCTCATTGTCAAAGTGTCTCCTGTCATATCGGCAGTTCTGGTTTGATGGGTAACTCTGTGAGGCCTTCCTCTGGCCAGCTCTGCTTGTAAAAGTGTGATAGRATTAATTTGAAAGTTCAGTTCTAAATGCACTTGAACAAGGAGAATTTAACTCTATTTATTACTCTTTATGTTAAGCAGTTTTATTCGTAAAGGGAATAAACACATGCAGCTAAAGAGCAATATGTACCACTGGTAATTTTAATGAGTGATGACTCTGACATTTTTCATATTTAATATTCAAATATATTGTTTACATTCTACCTTAAAAAATATTTCATAAAATGGCAGAATTCTTTTAAAATGCATGTAAACTTGCCTCAGGAGAACAAATTTGTTTGGATGGTAAACAAAAATTCTGGTTTTGTTTTGATTTTTTTTTACTTGAAATATACATGAATGTCATAAAATATTTCCGTGTACTTTCAAGAATAATTGAAGCMTATGTACCCAAAGTGTAATACTTTTCATAATGGTTTCAGACTAAATTATCCATTATATGGGACTAACACATAAAAGCCTTCCTCTACATCAAGTGATAGATCAAAGGGAGGAACGATGGCTTGTCCACATGCATAAACCACACCTCTCAAATTCTGAGAACAAGGATATGCAGTCTGCATTTTAACTACATCTCCATGACATGAAACAGTATTCCTGTGTCTCCTACTGCGAGAGAGTCAGGTAGTCCTGGCTACAAAGATTTCCTTTTACATTTCTCCCCTCTTTTTTTTTTGTTCCATCTTATGGATGACATTTCAGTGACTAGTCCTGGGTGAGTCTAATTGGAAAACTAAACTTCGCTCAGTTCCTCCCAGGGTGGTGGGGGAATCTGTCGGGGGGAAGCGCAATCCTCAGTCATTTCGTGGTAAATCAGTGAACCCGAACCCCAGTCCTGCAGCCTGGGGGATGGATGCTGGTGGAGACGTGCTCCTGCACAAAGCCCGAGCAGCTTCAGCGGGCGCACCACGAGGACTGCCGTCTGCCTGTCCCATGGGTGCCCGTCTTTCTGTTAGTGGTTAGAGCCCAGGGTTGTGAGTCAGACCATCTCCTCTCTACTGGCCAGTTTGTTGAGCTCAGATGAATTTAAAACTTTCTGTGCTTCATTTTCCTATCTGCAAAATTAATCTGGTAATATTTCCACCCTCATAGGGATTCTTTAATTACTTTGTCTACCTAAAACGCTTTCCTTCGAGTGGATGCTGTGAGGGAAACAGGTGCTGAGCGTTATTGCTGGTAAGCACTAATGGATCACTCTAAGATAGGGATCCAACAGTCTCAGCTTTTGGGGTGTTTTGTTTTGAGTTTTTCCTGCCACCTCACTATTAGTAATAATAAATGCAAACTTAGTGGTTTAGTGGCATGATTAAAGATGTTTGTGTTTGAAATTTGACTGCAGTAGAAGACGTATAGTTTCATTTAAGTGCATGCCTAGACCTAGTCTCCCAGCCAGTAGATTGGATGTTAGCCCAATTATTCCCATTAGCATCTGGTTTCCAAACATTGATGTACTACCATGATCAGAGAATAAAGTTCCTTAAAATAATCTACCCTCGCTGAAATGTAAATGTACCTTTTATTATTGTCATGGCTGCTAAAAATGTGAGTGCACTGGGGAAGTGCTGAGTTGAGGCACCAGAAGAAGAGGCTGTGATCATGGAAAGGCTGAAACTTCTCCTCTGATCATTTCTGACAGCTCAGAGTGGTTCATCCACAATTGGAACCACTTGTGCTGCTTATTAATATAATGAAACTTATCCTCCAGCAAAAACAGAACCAAAGGTTGACACAAGAGTGGAGGGAGAGGCTGAAACCTGATCTGGTTAGGGATCTCTTAAAGATGATGGAAGACTAATAAAATCCAGTCTGCTTCCTACCTCCATTGCAACTCCCACTCCCAGTCTGTCTTCACAAGCTAAAGTGGAATAATGGCTCCTTCCAGAGCCAAGCCAACCCCACCGTTCTGCTTGAGTACCAATATAGCCTAACAGCATCTAACGGTCTTTGGCACCAGGGCCTGTTTTGGTACCTTCCCTAATCTGTGAAATTCTTTATTTTGGTTCCAGTGGGGGCTGGATGAGGCCTCTAAAATGCCTCTTATTTCTTCAGGAGTAGACTTTTTTTGGTGGTCTTTTTAAAATTATTTTTGGGGGTTAAAAAAATGTTTCCACAGTACTTCAGAAAAGCTCAGTGTTCGGTACATCTTCATCATGGAGATAAACATCAGTTAAGAACAGAAAAAAACATACATTTTTCCATTAGCAATGGATTAGAGAAATAGTCTAAACTCTGCATTTAGTAGGATTCCTCAACACCAGGAGGGTGATCATGAGATGTGGAGTGAAAAAAATACCTTAATGATTAAAAAAAAACAAAAACAAAAACAAAAAAACCCTGAGGTCTTCAGACTTTTCAAGAAGTAGGTAGGAAAGTAGCTAAACAGAACTGTAASGGTAAGCAGGGCAAAATGTCAGAGTTGATTTAACTCATTACATTTAAGTGGAAAATAAGGGATGAAAGTTTAGTTTAAGAAAAATTAAGGAAATACCCAAGAATGAGTTTACAAAGTGCAATATTTTCTCTCAAAGCCATAGGGTTAGCAGGTTGGTATCCAGCATCTGTGACTCATTAGGGGCATTTGAGATGGCAGGTGGCTTTAGGAAATGGAAACCTTACAGGGCTTTACAAATACTTTCTGTAGTTAGGCAAAGTTATTTGATTTATTCTCACTGGTTCTCATTCTATAACCTGGTTTAAAATCTATCAACTTGTCTTAATCCATGTTAATATTTTCTTATAGACACAGTGTTGTGAAAATTCTCCAATCAGATTCTTCAGAGTTGCCCTGGAGAATAATAGAGTTACTGGGTTTACACAACTGAGGGCCGTGTTAAGGTGAAGAACATAAATCATGGCATTTAAAAATGCCAGCCAAATCTTTTAGACAGTAATGAGATCAAGAACCAGATCTGACCATATTTGCTCCTGACAATTTTAAAGAGACCTATAATTCTGCGCACTTCCACTATGTGTGGTCATGTTGAAATTGCAGGTCTATATTAAAAGCCAAACCTCCAAAAAACTACTAGGCAGGCTTAAAGGGTGCAGCCGGGTTGATGCACACCACTGCGCGTAGCAGTGTCACACACTTGGAGATTGAGCAGGGAAAGCCAAACTTACCGTGCATCTGCTCTTTGCTCTGGTCAGCAGGCCACGAGCTCCTCTGAGGCTGTGCAAGACGCAGGACAGCAGAAGAGCTTACGGTACTCCTCTTTTGGTTTGGATGGGAACCAAAACTTACCTCTGGGAAGAAATATTTGGAAGAGAGACTCAAGACAGGAGAGTAAACCCTATGGGAAATGGCTAGAGGTGCTTCGCAAATCAAGCCAATATACAACAACTGGCTCCTTAAAAAATGATAACAATAGGTAAAATASAATTTGCAGCTGTGAGTAGTACAACCATAACGTGATTCAGGGCAGGTGGAGTTAAAAATCTCAATTAGTCTTCCCAAATAGCATTCCTGGGGAATAACTCAAGGAGCAAATACTGCAGAAGCCCCAGCACAGGTTTGTTATTACTAGAGAAGAAAAATCAGCATTTGGCCAAACCTTTCCATTTTCTGATATTGTAAAACCAGTCCTGCAGTGCTGTCTGAGATGTTCGAACCTCGGCACTTGTCCAGGTCCATTTCCAGCTGTGGACTGTGTGTGTGTCTGTGTGTGTGTGTTCTTCTGCAGATTTATTTTAAATTGCCCTTCCTGAAGCTGTTCRGCATTCTGATTTATAGGATTTTACTAAGCTTCACATAGCCTTTTCTTTTCTTTACTAAGTATGTTTTACTACTTTGTATTTTTTTCCCAAAGAAATAGATTTTATTGGACAGGAGTTCACACATAGCTGCATAATGTTTGTCTTATGGATTTTGTATTAAACCACTTTAACACTTTTGTAGACCCGAGGAACTTGGCAAATACTGTGAGTGAAATGCCCTGAGCTTCATCTTGCGTGCTTTGAACTGAGCACGGTGAACTTTGCCTAGTTACCGAGCTGACACGTGAACAATCCATTTGCAATTCAGAGAGAGAGAGAGAGAGGGCCTGATCCTGCTCTTACCAAAGCCAAAGGAAATCCTGCTGCTGACTGCAGCAAGACCAGCAGCAAAATCGTAATGAGTATTTAAGATGATATTTCACAAGTACAGTAATGTGACAATCATGATGAAGTGGTGGTTTTTCCAGAGGCAGTGTCTGAATTAATAGGGTCTTTCCAACTAGTTCTCTTTGAAATGGGTTGCAAGAGGTAAAATAAATAAATAAAAAGTCTCTAGGATACTTTCCTGTTGTCAGGATTTTTATTCATTTAATAAATAGCTGTTACATTTTGAAGTCCTTTTTTTTTTCCATCATTGTCATCTTCTCCTTCTTTATTGTAGCATGAGTAATCTAATTTTTCTGCATAGCATGTTGCAGTTTGATAGACAGGTCTCTGAGGGATGCCTTATGTGTCAGCATCAGTGAAAATGACTTCTGAGGTTGGCTCACACCCCACACGCCTCACTGCTGGATAATGTATTCATTTGCCTCTGGCAAAAAAAAAAGTGAGATCCTCCATCGCATACTGATGTCATGTGGAAGAAGCCATAATTGGGACTGGTCACATGTTAAAGGAACTATAAGCTGCTTTTTGCCGTCTGTGTAGATAAAGTTCATGTCTCTTGATCTGTACCTATAGACATCACGTACTCCGAGTACACAAAAGGTTTGGAGACCTAGCAACTCAGACACGTATTTCACAAAAAAAGGAAAATGCAAATAGGCTGGAGGCCCCCAGGTCTGTCTTTTTTTCCAGAAACCGATCGTAGTGGCAGGAGATTTTTATTTGGCTCCATCACTACTTTGGTTTATCAGTAATAATTAATGACGTGTGCAATTGCATTCCCCACTTTAATCAAGGACAGAGATTTCAAATCCACAGTTCTAGCAAGAAAGCATTCACAAAGCAGCTGCCCTTTCTTTTTCCTTTTCACAGGCAGACGCAGACAGGTAAAGAGGGATTGTTTGCTTCAGGTGCATATAAAGTTTTACAGCTTGGCTTCCAAGAGAAGTCTTTGGGACTGAGCTTCCCAAGTTGCATGCTTCATTCCCTCCTCCCAGCAATACACCCTAAATAATTTGGGTCCCGACTATTTCAAATCCTCRTGTGAAGCCCAGTGAATGGACAGGAAGATTTCCAGCGACTCATCTGTTTCCAATTATGCCCCTAAGAACACTCCGGCCCTTTCTTCCTGCTTGTAATAGCTGGAGAAGTTATTAGGTCTGCTGCGTGTAGTCGGGGGCTCTGGATGGTCTGCCACTGATTTCTGTGGACTTGGATCATTGCTCTTTGACTCAGTTTCCCTGTCTGTAAACAAGACCTTTAATAAGGGCACAGTCTCTCCAAGGCATGAAAGAGATGCTGAGCACCTGAGATGAATGCTGCTACCTGATAATACTGTAATTGCTGGCAATGACACTAGAGCTGAATCTGCAGATATGAAATAAGGCTGTAATTTCTGATTTCACTGTCATCCCACTTCCAGGTAGGGAAATGGAGCTGGTTTTGGTACAAACCCACCACCTTCAGTCCTCTTAACCTTCAGTCTGGATAGCTGCAAAGATGAACAGAAGAATTTTATGCCTACCATTTTAACTCGGCTTCAGAGTAGCATGTAAATAAACTACCTTATTTGGAGCACTCTATTCGTGACATATAACCCATTTCTCATTTAGCAGATTTAATTTTGCAGGCTATGTGCATTTTTTACATAACAATGAAGATGGAAGGAGACAGGTCTTTATCATAGAAAGCCACCAACAGCAGAAACTCTTAAAAGAGTCCATCGTTGCTGCTCTTTTAGAGTAGGAGCCTGAGACAATTCTACTGTGGGGTTAGTCATATATGACATTAGGCACAGCTTTACTAGCAAACTTTATAACTCTTAATCGCTGCTGTATTTCCTGGCAACTCTCAAGTAATAATGTCGATGGATATCAAATCTCAAATACATAAGACTCAATTATGATCTTGCAGAACACAGAGGCTGCTCAAATCCAGTCCAGACTGTGAACTCACAATCTGCTGTTTACTTAAAGTATATAGAAAGCACTTGACCTCTTCTGAGTGGCATCCATGTGGAAACACTCGACAATAGAGGCCTTCCTTGGTTTTCTTAGGAATCATGTTTCGACATTTTTATCTCCTCTAATTAAGGTCAGCGGTCATATACTCCCACTTCTCTCCTCACCCCACTCTTCCACCAAAATTGCAGGCACTTATCCAGCTCCAGTTACCCTGCGTGAAACATACTGGGCCCAATTTGTGCATATGCAATTCCAGGGGAGGGTGAACAGAGTCGCAGAGATTTGGGGCTTTGCTGAACCAAATGCTGTGTCTGAGCTTTTGTATTCACGTGCTCCTATACCATGATGAGCAGCAGAGTCTAACAGTCAGAAGAAAACAGGAGGCAGGGGGTAGGATTGCTGCAAATGTAATTCCACTACGAGAATATTTCCTAACCCACAGCGCATGTTCCCACCCAGTGGGGAAGGTGTGAGAGACTTCTGAAGGAGGACAGTGGAGAGCGAATCGCATCTCCCTTTGCAACACTGTAAGTGCTAATTGCAGGCGGGAAGGAAGGGCGTAACTGGTAGACGTCTAGGAGAGAGCCTGGGGAATATGGCACGAGGACTCATTTTGTCGTTGTCGAAGAAACCCATGAGCGCTCCACATCCCAGCATCCATGGAAATATTCACTTCGACACTGCTGTGCTTTGACTCAAGCCCTGGCTGCGCCTTTGTGAAAACCCTCATCGCACTCAGTGGGGCACCTCCAAGGAATGCTAATGCCCCAGCCAAGGCCGTTGTGTTGGGATGGCAGAGGACACCTCCCAGCCCGCCACCAAGGCTGAAAGAACACATCCCACTGAATAAGGGGCATGTGGGGACTGGACTTATCAGTAGAAAGCCCCAGTAGCTTTTCGGAGCAGTATACATCCTGCTTAGTAATTATCTCTTTTCTACTAAGAAGATGATTTCTTATTATTTATTATTGTTGGGTAGGTAGCAGCTAAGAATGGTTAACAACGAAAGGGAGAGGTTTGTGAAATAAAACTCTGTGTTGGTAGAAGTCACCTTACATATGTAAAAACAAAATTGGGCCAGGCAGCTGCAGACCTCGGTATTTATTTAGGCTTGTAGTCGACGCATTGCACTCTTTCCCTTCAGACTGACCTGTTCTCATTTCTCACACATAGCAGAATATCATTTCCAGAAAAAAGCCAATGCTGTCCTTTTTTTTTATTTAAAAAAAAAAAACAGAACAAAACTAACAGAGTTGTGCCCTACGTGAGATTGTCTTGACCCTTTGCAAAGGCAGGTCTGTGAGCCGGATCCTCAGCACCTCCATCAGCACACGCTTCCAGCCTAACTCCTTTACTCATGCTGAGCTCTGCCGTGGGTGCAGGATCAGGCCACCTGTTTTCTGTAGAGAATAACAGCCCCAAAACATGATTTTTTTTCCCCCCATGCTGTTTTTGTAAGTAGCTGGAAATGTCTGTTTGCTTCTAAGGGCAGAGCGGGGCAGCCTGTGCTGTTGTGCAGCCGGCACAGTGCTGTGGGTTCCTCACCCCAGCGGCATGGGGACGGCGTCGGTAGTTTCCTGGTGCCAGAGAGACGTATCAGAGCGATCTGACAACCTGGAGAGATGGATTTGTCATGTAAAAGTAGAAAGTTATTAGCTCCCAAAATGTTCGCTGCGGCGGCAGGGCAGCTAGTGCCGTCACGGTGAAGGCAGGTGATGGGCCAGAATGGCCCTGCAAAAGGTTTTGTGTTGTCACTTATTGGAGAATAGTGCAATAAAAATCAAGGATGTTCAGCCTGAAAGAGCTCAGTCACTCATGCCACAAGGAAGATTATGTTTAATTAAATATTGAACTCCTTTATATATTTGTACCAGGCTCTGAATTGCACTCCCTTTCCTTACAACCAGAGGACATTCCCACATCTTCAAAGATTTTACAAATAAGGCTAGTTTAGAGTTTTGTTTCCCCTGGAACTGAAATTAAGCTACTTTGGAGCTGGAAACCAGCAACTCTTGAAAATCACTCTGCCAGCAGAGCAGGTCAGGAAGAGAAAAAAATACAGCATCCCAGAAGTGAACTACAGGGTGACTTCTTAGTAGCAGACAAACCATATTATTTCTTAGTACCTGCTTTGTTGTTGCGTAGGAGGGCTGGGTTACACATCTTCCATTTAGTTCTGTGACTGACCCTTGCACTTCAGTTACTCCTTGTTTCATTTCAGCAGCACTTTCCTGACTCCTTTTTGGGGAAACCTTCATATTCCTGCCAAAATGTAGTCATTGGGGACTGCTTAGACATCCTCAGACCCCGCTTGGATTTAAACTCCATCTTTTTTGCGAGTATGCTGTGAGTTTTCTTCATTGCTGGGATATGTGTTATCTTGTTCAATTGCATTTAATTTTGCATCAATTCGCACATTCTTGTCCTGGGCTGAATCCGTCAAGATTTTCCCATGACACATTTTGCCTCTGCTGTTCCCATGACACATGTTCCTTCTGCTGTGGCAAGATCTACTTTGTGGATTCATCTTTTTTTTGAGAAAAGTGAGGCTATTTTTCTGAAGTTCAGGTTCTTGCCGTTAGGATTTTCTGTGCCTTCACAAATTTGTATTGCTGTCAGTTTAGACACAGTCTTTTTCAGTTCAGTGGGGATGAAACTCGAAATCCTTTCTCACTTGAGTCTCTTAGTTGGCTTGAGCGAAAGGTTGCGGTTTGTGCCATGTCATCTGGTTTGCTGTTGGGCGTTTTGTGCTTTCTTTAAGGCTGTTTCTACATTCACAAGGCTAAATTTTAAATACCATCCAAAGACTGGTCATGTGCATACAGCACTAGGACTCCTTTTCGAAGAACACCCTTGAGCGAGTCACTTGACCTGTCTGTGCCTCAGTTCCCCACGTATAAAGGAGAAAATAATATTAATGCCAGCCTAACTTCTTTCAGATACTGTGAGGATCAGTGCATGAACAGAGGTGGTGTTCTTGGGTATTACAGTAATAGGGGTCACAGGAGCTAGATAGAAAAATAAAGCAGAAGGTGGTTAAGACTTTCTCAGCTGCTAAGGATTAGTGTTCATTTTAAAATCTCTGGCTCTTGACAAATTGGGAGAGTTATTAACATGTAGTTGAAAAAAAAAAACAAAACCAGCCTCCCAGCTGAAACGAGGGTGTTAGCAAGTCTAACAGTGCAGCGTAGTGTACCTTATCTCTATCTCAGTGAAAAATCAAAGGCACATTTCCAGCTGTGCCCATGAGCACTATTTGGTCATTGAACAAAGCAACTGGCACCTCGTATCCAACCTACCGAATGATCACAGCCTGATTCAGGTGCACAAACAAGTGCAGAAATGAGCTCCATGCACAGAACTCATTGTTATTCAATCAAGCCTTTAATTGTAAATGTTTTAAGCAAGGAATTGCCCTGTTTTATGAAAGTGTGCTCAGCATTACTCCGCCACGGACATCTGTCATTCAGCAGGCGCCACCCAATAAAAGTGCTTAAAATGTTCTGTTCCTCAATTAAAATATAAACCAGAGCTGTTTAAGGGCTTTTACGAGGTGATTTCTATTTACCTGACAGATTTCCACACTGGAGGAGCATGAAGCGGGATTTCAGTTTCTGATCAGAAGCAGCGGCTCCACAAAATAGTAAAGCTTCAATTGTTTTAATTTTTTTTTTTTTTTTAACTTCAGGAATAGTAAAAATCCATGAAGAAGAAAGAAATTCATACGCCAGAGAAAAGCTCTGAACTAGGAAGGGTTGTTGCTGATCATGCACGCTGTACTCTCCAAAAGGAGCCAGATTGCTTTGGCCCTGGGCTTGTACGCTGAAGAACATGGGAACCAGAACGAACCTCTGGAGCCTGCGTCAGCACGTGCTAGCCTCTTCTTCCAAATTTCATCTGGCAAAAGCCAGGAAAAAGGGTGCTCTGCTCTGGTCTGAAACWGCCTCTTATGAAGAGGAACGAGACTATGGCTAGACAAAATCTCCCATTTTCCCCTGATGAAACACTGCATGAATGTTCTCATGGTTATTCCATTGCACATGGATATCTCATCTCCTSTCCTGCCTTACTATGGCTCTGAACAAAGACCTTTCTTTTTTCCTCCTGCTACTCAAGCAGGAGCGGACCTTACACTGAAAACAAGCATCTTCACAAAAAAAAAAAAAACTCTACTTCTCCTTGTTCCAGAGCCTCAGAAACTCACCTTCACTGGCATGAGAGATGCCACTTGTCRACAGCAGCATGGCCACTCCAAGCACATCTACTCAGGGTCGTAGAAACAAGAGTGCCCACATTAGAGGTGCCACCTTTTGCAGTACCATTGCTGCTGCAGCAGTAATGATAAAAGACTTGCTATGCCATCGGGTAGAGGCACCCATGTGTAGCCTCACCAGGATTTCCCTGTTACTCACCTGCAGCTTTACTTAACTGTATCCTGTCCCTCTCTGGTACATCTCCTTGCTGAACCACATTTGGGAAGCCGCTGCCAGCTCATGTGGGAGGCTGGCAAGCAGGGAAACACTGGCCTGATCCATCTTCAGCCTGAAAGCTGCAGAAAAGGCTTTGCTTTGTATTATGCTTTGTACAATGGGCTGATCCATGGTCTACTGTGCTCCATCCTCTGGCAGGCCATCACTTCATCGTACCCAGTCAGCCTCGGGACAGAGCAGGATGGCAGTGTCAGGACGAGAGGGTTGTACCCTTGCAAGACAAAGCCTTCAACACCGAACCTTAAACCCCAGCCTTCTGCTCTTGCCAGGTAACAATAATTTTTGGACCAATTCTCCCCATCTTACATTACCATTAAGCCATTGTGTCACTCTTCATCACACCGGGGTCGCAGCTGGTCTCCGGCAGTGCAGGCAAGCAAAGGACGGAGCCTGTGGAGTTGCACCGGGGGAGGCGAAGGTGGGTGGGGTTGCCCCACTCTTCTCCATAGCTGGGTGCCACCCTGCTCCTCCCTGCAGCTGCTTTTGGGTGCCTGCAGCTCCACAGAGCTGCCACATCATRTAACGACCCTCACAGCAAGACGAACTGGGATCCCACATCACACCAACCCACACCCTTCTCCCAGGAGCTTCAGGTATGCTGTGTTCATCCTGCCGCGCCTCGCTGAAGAAACAAAACTGCCTGTGCCAGAGGTAAAAATAATTGCTGATACTAAGCCTCGAGTTGGTGAGTCTCTGCTGAGCTGCATCGTTATAATTTTCCAGGAGAAATGTTAATTTGCTTTTAAAATTAAGGAGAGGAAAAGCAAACAGCAACTAAACCCAAGAACAGGTAAACAACTAGCTCCTGGATTTTGCACTGCAGGTACTCGGAGGAGGCTTTCTCCCTTGAACCACACTGCTCAGAAAATGCTAGGAAATCTTATGTTAGTCCTTAACTCAGTCTGTTGTGTGKTTTTTTTTTCCTCTCCAGCAGCAGCACGAGTTAAGGATGAGGCATTAGCCCTAGCTGTGATACCCCCACTGTCAGTTCAAGTCAGATTCTTCATGTTATTTATATGTACCCTTTTGTAAGCGTATCGATTACACGAGTGAGTTCTCAAGTGCTCAGGCACTCAATACAGCCACACAATGGAGGAAAGCATCCTGGTTAACATGGAATTACACATGTGCTGAACATACCAGGGGACAAGAATAAATAGTGACATGTACAATTCAAAGCCACGTCTTAAGAGCTTTCTGTTTTGTTGCAAGGCAGCGCTTCACGCTGTTAAAAATAAAACTTGCATTTTAATTTCCAAGGTGTAGCAACCAAAGTTTGTCAGAGTTATTCTTAGCCGTGGCAGAATTGCCATCTTCAGGCCACTTTTGAACACACCAGATTATTCCACGATAATCCAAAATCCAGTGCAAGCTCCTCCCTCCCCTCTGTTTGTTTTACCCTTTGCATTATGAATGCTGTGGGTAAGGACTGCCTGTTTCACAGGGGGCTTGGCATCACAGAAAGCTGGTTGTTGATCTCTGGATGCCTGCAGGCCAGCAATCTGTGCTACAAGTTACCCCTCTTAAAAAAAAAAAATTAAAAAAAAGACAAGTGGATAAAACTGATACAAGCATCTGTAACAAGCTAATTGGACCCTTGTGGGCAACATAGCAGATACAAAATTAAAACAAACAAAACATCTCGTTGTACAACTGTACTTTCAGGACAGTTATCACAAAGGGATCTGTCTGGATTTTTATTTTAGTTTTGTTTTGTTTAAAAGGACCTAATTATGGCCAGAGCTGGAGTATCACAAGTCTGTTTTCATCTATAAAGAAAGGATATTTTGCCTCTGAACCTGAGAAATTGTTAGAAGTTGGTAATTAGTATGACTTGTTAATAGAGTTTGGCTGTGATTAAGCTGTGATTGAGTGTGAGTTTGGTTCTTGTCAATGYGAATGCCTGTAAGGTTGAGAGATGTTTAATGAGACACCTGTTGTCAGCAGCACCCAGTGGGCTTTGTCACGCCTGATTGGAATTTGTACCGCAGAGCAGGAGCGGCGGCACGCCGAAACGCGGCAGCAGGCGGGCACCCGGCGCCGCACAACCCCGGCTGGCGGCTCGGCAGCAGCGTGAAAGGGTCCGGGTGTAAAGGAGGGTTGGACCTACTGGGTACATCCACCTGGCTGCAAAGGGCTGCCCCTCGGTGAGACCGGGCTTGCACCCTTCAGCATGGCCAGAGCCTGCGCTCGAATGCAGTGGGGACGGGGCGGGCCCGACGAGTCACAGTGTTTGGTGCGATACATCATCCACATCCACAGCCATGCAATTACATCTGACCTGGGGAGTTGCAACAGGCAAAAAATGTTGACGTCTTTCTTAATTTAGTCACTATGGGACGTGCCACCGTGCGATGGTGGGTCTTTGGGAGAAGGTCAGAGAGGGGATGCAGCCAGACAGGTTTATGGCCCCCCCCTAAAATGTCCAGCTCTTGGGTAGCCAGCAATACTGGGGCTCTTTAAAATGTGACATTGATGGAGACAGGTTCTGCACAGCCCAGCCCTTGTTTGTCCTTTCCCTTGGGCATCATCCTCAAGGAAAAATGTCCCACTGAGCGACCTCAGTATCTCCTGGGTTTTGGCCAGAGAGAGTTTCATTCAGAGACTGCATTTTTGTCTCAAAAATCAGCATAATTTGCCACATGGCTCCATATAACCACTCCTCACACCAAAATCCAGGCCTGATGATAACTTTGTGTATTTGGACTGCATACAGAAAATATTATTTCCCCCAAAATGTCTATTAAACATATTCAAGTGGCTGCTACTTAAAACATACCTTGATTTTACATGCAAAAAGCCAAAGAAGCTGGAAGCAATCAAGCTGGCCACTGCCACAGTCTTTTAATATCTGAGAAATGCCTTAGCTGGGAACAAGAGCAGAAACATTTCAGCACGTGTAATGGCCCTCAGGAAGGAGCCATTGGCTTTGTGATGAATCTGAGCAACCACTGGATGGCATTGCTCTACACGAATGTACCTGTGAGCACAAGCAGCTGAGTGARAGCAGGCTGCTGTGCCAAGGAGATTAATTCAGAGCCGAGAGGCTCAGGCCACGGTGACCTTACCAATCCTTTAAATAATATTCAGACTTCTCTTAGCTGTCTGGCTGTGAGGTCCAGGCAGAGAATTTGGTCAGAGCAAACAAAGCCAACATCYCGAAGCAAACTTACTACTAGGCTGACTGTATTTTTCTTTCATTTTACGTTAGATCAAATATTCAGCCAATTTTTTATGGTTTTCCTTCTCATGAGATGGAAAAAAGAATCGTTTGTCATTTATGACCATATCACAGGGCAAGCGCACCCGGCCAGCGAGCGATGACTTGACTGAAGCCCTGATCCTGCAGACGTGCTGGCCGGCCAGCTCAGCCCCCCGAGGCCTGGGGCTCACGTGGTGGGAGTCAGCTAAGGCTGTTTAGCTGAGCACATTATTTGTGTGTAGTGTGAAAAGCAAAACTAAAGAAAAAAGAAAAAAAATTGGGTGTCTGGCATCTTCTCCTTTGATGTGGGCTCCAGAATATCAARACCGGGTTATTATCCGAAGTACGGTGCCTCTCCATGTGATAGCAGCCTCTCAGCATGTGTTAATACAACTTTGCCTTCTGCTACATCACTTATTGATAAGGAATCAGCTGGTGGCCAAATAACCTGATGTTCATATTTTCCTCCAGGGGTCATTAATGATGCTCTGCGTTGGCCTAGTTCTTTTAACGACTACATCTGGCCAAGCTTATCTGAAAATGTCATTGGCCCAGTTCATGCCCAAAAGAAATCTGCTGACAGCTTTGGAGATGCAGCAGGATATTTGGAATTGCAGCCCCACAGAAGGTGTATCTGAAGGGGAATACAGTATTTGTGAGGGTCAAGTCTGAAGTCAATTGACAGTCATAGTCAGCACATGTATCTTCAAATTAGGGTATAACTTATCATCAAGTGAGTACTTGCACATTGGCTGTTAGGTAAAGCCGTTCTGGGCACAGATTGCCTATTAGTATTGCCCCAGTTTTGACCGGTCTAATAAATTTAATAATCATAGTCAATTAGATAACTCCAATTACACTGGGAGTAAAATTAGATCGTCAGTTCAAGTCCTGCAAAAGCCCCTACACTCCCAGTTCTCAGTTCTGTACTCAAACCCCCTATGTCGCCCTCAGCTGCTTTTTTAAGTACTGGAGAGGTAGGATGAGWAAATCGCTTTATAAAATAAACATTACATTTCTTTTTTGACCCCATTTGTCTCCTTTTTCTGGACCTACCTCCTAATCTAAACAACAAGAGAACTGTATCCATCTTGATCTGCTCAGCAGTCCAGTGGTAAATGCTTTTTACTCTCAGAAATGCTTAGGCTCGGTGGGAAATTAAGGTTATATCAGCAGTTCAGGTCCCACTTCTGGTGGCCACCACTCTGCTACAGTGATTCCAAGAGGAGGCCAGGACAACTGGTGTTGATTAACTGCTTGATGTCTCCTATTAGGAACCTCTGCTCGAGGTTTCTTGTATCACCCATGGGGAGACCTCTACGAAGWGACACCAGCCTTAAATGGGCTCAGTGGTTTCAGTCTCTTTCCATTGACTTTAGAGGAAAAGGCAATTTGTTGCCAACTTCAGCACCTCAGGGCTGTGTTTGAACACAGGCGGGATAAATCTGAATATCTGCATTTCTTTAACAGTCAAGGAGCATAAAGGCTAAAAAGAAGGGTGCTTCCTATTGCTCCTCCATTGCACAACAGGCTGTCTCTGGAAAAGACCCCTTGGACCCAGCATTCATGAGGGATGGCAGAAATCCCGACAGGGGTGCCCACTGCTGCACTGGCTCTTTTAAGGCAGATCTGTACAGCCAATCGGCTCAGCACACAAATTTGCCCTGGATCTTTCTAGAGTCAGGGCAACTCTCCAGACCTCCAAAAAGTCAAGGTGACCTTGGAAACTGCAGGGCAGTCCAGAACGCTGGCAGGCAAAGGGAATTCAGAAAAATGAAATTCTAGACTAATTCCAACCCATTACAAAACTCTCAGGAAAAATGAACTGTATCTGCTGAAGTGGCTCGTTCTGTTCAGTGGCACAATGTAATGGGGGATCTGTCACTGTCAGCGTTGCTCTTGTCTCGCTGAAAGCCACGGTGCCTTTCACAACCACTAAATAAAAATTCAAGCCAGCTGTCCCACCTGCCGGAGCAGTTTCTATTCTGGGCTCTGGTGTGCCGTAGGTATTGTGCTTATTGATTAGTGTGGCTTATTGTGCCTTGACATTGTTAAGGAATATTCTCCTGGTTATAATCGCTAGAACTGATACAGGCAGAACACTTCAAACCTGGCTGCAGCAGCCCAGGAGGGGCTGTGCTAGGTTGTGGCTACCTCTCCAGGTCAGACTATGGCGGGACTGGTACAAAATGAAAAGGAAGCTAAAAAAGGAATGTTTTGAGAAGTCACCCAAGTCAGAAAAGACTGGGGGCCTCCCTGACTCTAGCTGTCAATAAGGTGTTAGATAGGGGAAGATTAACACCCTTTAGCAATGACACAGCTGTTCCATTGAAGGTGACAACATGCAATCAGGGGAGGGAAGAGTCTAGCAGGGAATAATGAACAGAGCAAGCGAGTATTAGCAAAAGGGAAGTTTTTAGCCCAAGAAGCTGAAAAAGCCTCTTAAAGCTGATTATTTTAGTGGATATAAATAAGTACAAAAAAACCCAGAGCCTCACTTTAGGTCTGCAAAACGAGCTCAAATATTTACCCCTCTTTTTAAAGTCAGACTGGCTCCTAGGAAGGAGAAAAATAGTGATAATGTAGAGAATAAAGTCTCTTATCTGCCTCGGCAGGGAGTGTGCAGATAAACACAAAAATCCTTACCCTAAAGAATGCATGTAGCACTGAATCTCCTCGTCTGAAAGCACAGTAAGCTGTGATAAGAGTAGGTTTGGGAAGACGATAGATTTAATAGTGGAAAGAACCTGGTATTTTGCCCACTTTTGTCTTCCATGGAAAGGAATCAGAACCATTAATTTCTCCTTCTACTGCTAATGGYCAAAGGTAGAAATTAGTGTTTTAATATACCTTCAGCTTTTCTGCTGACCTGGCTGAGCTTGTCCAATGCCTCAGGAACCCCCAGGTCAGTACAACAGCAAAGATTTCTGCCGGGGCTGTAAGACATCAGGATGCTTCATACAGAGTTAAACATGGGAGTTAGACGATGCCAGTCAAGGGTGCAGCTTCACAGTCAGCTTAAGCAGATGTGAGGCCAGGTTGCCACCATCGTTACCTCTGCTCACCCTGTGTACAAACAGCATTTCTTCAGCCATGTGGCCCATTCCATGATTAGATTTTGGCTGGATTTGAGCAAGATGAGGGTGTCTAGCTGAGAGATGGAGGAGAAAATGGCATCACCCCTTTAAAATGCAGCGTGGGCTTAAGCCGATCATTAACCGTACTGGTTTTTGTAGGCAGTGTTTGGGGGGTCTCATCTAACACTCGTGCTCCGCCTATGTGGAGAGAGAAGCCAAATCCCGTGGCGCTCCCTGAGAGAGGAAACATTTTGGTTGATCTCTACCAAACCTTCAGAGCCCTGAATTCCTGCTGGGTAGGAACTGAGAGCTGCCTATCTATCCCCTACAGGAGTCAGGGACCCGCTAGTCCTTTGCTGCCTCACTCCCCACTTCCCATCTCATCTATTACACACAACCCACCCGAAAAAGAGATTACTCTTAGCCCCCGCAGCCCGAAAGCTGGCAGGTCCTGTTCCTCCCTGCTGGACACAGGCCAGTCACCCACCTCCGCTCGGACCTGCCCCATGGGAGCACCCCTGCTCCCTCCGTGTCCCCTGTCACTCTAAGCCGCTCCCCGGCCATCCCGCACGAGCCATTTCTAGGAACAAAGTGAGACAGGCCACGCCACCGGCTCGCAGGGAAGTGACAACAGCTACATCTGTTTGCTCTCCTCGGCGCTCAGGAGCTGTGACATTGCTATCGGTACAGCCTGAAACAGAACAGGCAGGAGCTCCAGGGAAGAGGAGAGGGTCTGGATGGAAACAATAACAACCGCAGGGACACCACCGGCACCAGCGGGAGCAAAAATGTTGCTTTACCACTTCTGAGTGCAGCAGAGCATATGGACAGTCTGGGACTGTTGTCAGCAGCCCAGAATGGGGTAGCTCTGTTCTGGCAAACTCCATTTTTTGTCTTTATGACCAAAGAATAGTTGCATGTTGGAAGCWCTGTAGTTGCTAGGGGAAGAGCCATTAATATGTTGGCGACTGAGAAGTCAGCCAAAGCAAATGCTGAGATAAAATTACTTTTTCCCACTTCTGTTTCACCCCGAGTGTGTCATCCAGTGTGTTGTCTCTGCTCAGGGTACCTCATGCACACTGTGCTGTGCTAACTTCTTTGTCCTTTTTGATTTTATTTTTCACCTTTCCCAACCACGACTCCAAGGAATAATATAAATCTGACAGCCTAGAAAGACTTCTTACATGATAAATCCCTGCTTACTGGCAGAGTAAGACTGCAGACTGTTTTTCTSCTGTAAAAAACTTTTCTCTAATAGCCTGAAAAGTAAGAATAGCAAATAAAATAATAGTGATGGTAATGGTGAGATCGTGCTGCTAAATCAAAGCATGAGAATGGGAATACACCCACAGGAGGGAGATCCTACAGAATAATTACTAATGTGGTGCTACCTGGTTCCCAGCACACAAGAGGTTAACACGCTGCTCAACTGTTGGGGTAACTCTGTGCATAATCTCATTCCGGAATAGCAATGTTTTCCCCCCAGCTGTAGTTTTACTCTGCTGGGGCAGGCAGTGGCTTCCTGGGTAAGGCTCTCCCCTTCTACGCTTGCAGCCTGTTTCTCCATACCGATCAGTGCAGCCCTCAAATCTTGCCCGCACAGGTGACAAGTCCAATTCTGGAGAGGTTTATTCCAAACCAGAACAAAGTATTCTTATTCCAAAATAAATACATCTGTAAATCTCCTGATTTTAGAATAGACTTCACAAAGCAATGGAGAGAATACAAGGTTAGCACCTCCTAAGCAGCCCTCCCTCCCTCCAGCTCAGTCCCCATCCATAAATAACAGTGCAGCTATACAGAGAAGATGAGATTTTTTTTTTCAAAAGCCCTCAGTTTTAAAGCAACTGTTCCCAATTCCCTCCAGTAATTCCCCGGACACGTCCCCTTTACCCTACTACACAGGAGTATGGCTCCAAACCATTCTTGAATTAAGTCAGTTCTGCTTTGCCTGGTTGTTTGCTCTAACCCACACCACTTACAACTGTTTTCAAAACTGGGAAACAACACAAAGCCACATTTTGTATGATCATGCAATACCCTGCAAACACAAGTATTCATTAAAAAAATAGTCCAGGCGCTACGACTGCCAGCTTCTGACTCCACTGTGACACAGGCACCATTTTTTTCCACCAGAGGATTTTTTTTCATCATGAGACACCGAACAAAAGTCACAAGCAGTTCCTCTGATCAAAAGAAATCTCTGCTAGAGTCTGCGGCTTGTTCACCCCGTCCCTTCATGCTAGCCACTGTTCATTTCATTGAACATTCGCTCTGCTCTAYAGTTGGCTCTTGAGAAAGTCAGAGCAAATTCTGCACTGTACAGTAATACATTGAGAACAAATGTGTTGTTTCTATCAGTGGAAAAGGAATTTAACTATTCCTGGGACACGGAAACCTCATACGCAGCAGTTAGCAATGCTGGGATCTGTTAATACTTTGCCCATACTGTCAGTATGGATGTACCTGGCCCCGTTCTGGTGCTGATCAGTGTTGTATATGGAAACAGCATCCATTTTTAAAATGCTTTGCTTTTATGTAACAGATCAATTAAAGTCTGAAACAATAATAATAATAACCAATATGTCATAACCAGTTTGAAAGCCTTCTAAATCCTAAGCTCATTTTCTCCACAGATCTTGGGACTATTCATTTAAACACAGGGTCAGGGTAGGATTTCAGTTGCAGCTTTGCATCACCTGTGTCTGCTCCCCGACACTCTCAGCATCTCTGAACACACCTAGTGACTTCAATCTKCTTCATATGCAGATACTGTGCAATAAATAACTAGGCACTTAATTATAGGTAAAGTATTAAATCAGTCTATTCTGAAAGCATCTAGAAGTGTAGGAGGTGAGTTTTGTGAGGACAGGAACAGCACTTGCTGAATGTACTTTGGATATCTTCAGTCAAACCACGAACGAGAGTGCTTCGGGTTGAGAGATCTACAGAAAAACACATCTGTTTTGCATGAGACTTGGCTATTTTTTCATTGGCTTCCACGCTAATTTGGAACAAAAACACAAACATTTTGACCTTTTCCATTAAAGGGAACAAGAGCATGTCTCTGAGGCAATAGGAACCATGAAATCAGGAGCTGGAATACAAAGTTGTGGCTTCTTTTTTAGAAAACTGAAGAGGAGCCGGGAACCTCAAAGCCCCAGAAGAGCCAGGAATCCTGGACCACCGTCCTTACAGCTCACTGACATCCATCATATGGATGTGTGAAGGGAAAAGCCCTGCTGTGGAAGCCCGTGATGAGCATGAAAGTCTCAAGTTCTAAGCTCCCAGCTGACCATCTACAGCTCCTGAACAGAAGCCATAAGTCTTGTAAAACCAAGTGTCCACTCAAGTCTTTCCACTACAGGAAAAAAAAAAAGCAGCTTGGGATCCAATGCTCCCAAGGCTTCCAAACTCCTGGCTTCTCCCTGGCTTGGCAGATGCATTACAAAGGAAACAGGAGCCAACAAGGCYGGTGGCTCCCAGTACCTCCCCGAGCAGCTGTGGTAAAGTCAGCTAATTGGTAGGAAAAAGCAGATTCTCTTATAACTTGGTCAGCATCTGACCCATCAATTTTCTTTAATGGAAAACTGTTGCATGAGGGAATTGCATCGGCTCCAGTCACTAGCGTCACGATAACCACAAGGGTAACCACGAGCTTTATATCATGTTTGGGCATAAAACTTCATGTCCTTCACTAAGGAAGAAAAAAATCATTATCCAAATTTCACACATGGTGAAACTGAGGCACTGAGAGGTGAAGTTCCCTAACCAGTGTTGTTCACAAATTCACTGGTCCAGCTGGGTCTGGCTGTCAGCTCTCCCGACTTCTGCTTTTTTAGCACAGGCTGTGTTTCCACCTTGTCGTTGCACACAGGCAGCCACAGTGGCAAAAGACCATGGACTCGTCTTTCTCACCTCTTGAATATTCAGTATCAATGCTCAAATATGGCTTCAAATGCTTTAAATGTTCTGAACTTTTTATTTAAATGAAAGAGTGCTCTTCAAGGTGAGGGAARAGTGAGACCCTTACGCTTTCTTTGTCTGGAAAAAAACTGTAATTGTTTGAAGAAAATAGCCCTCCTCATTGATTCAAATGGAATAATTGAAACACCATTAATAGCTCTTAGTTCAGTGATGAGAAGGCCCTATTTAGTGAGGCTAAAGGATTAAAGAGGAAACAATTTGAATTCCTCAAGACGAGCTCCCTCTCTCACAGCACACCCCCTCCAAAACCTCCTCCTCAACTCAACGGCTGCCTGGCTGACTTTAAACTGCCAACACCGACAAAAAGGGGATGTTGCATCTTTTATAAACAGTCTTTTGTTTGCTGCTCTGACACCTGCGAAAAGCAAAATTGTTATTTTCTTGCTGCTTGTTGCTGGTTTGATGCCCGCTCTGGGGCCCTACATCAGAGACACTGTTCAAAACAGGTTGCAGGGGTCCGTTTCCGTGCTGTCTGCCGATGGTGCTGCCTGAAGGAAAACCATGGAAACGGAGTTTGACAGGCTCGCGGGGACCCGCGGCTGCCAGAGCCGCTGCCTTTGAGTGCCTGATGAAGACATCACAGAGCAAACACAACATTAAAACACTGCTGGCTGCTTTGCATCACTTAGAATGCAAATCTCTTTGTTCTGCTCGGCCCTTGCGTTTTGTAGCCGAGGAATCTGTGCCGTCATCTAACACGGATTCGACGACCTTTTTTCCCTCCCTGCGCCCCCCCCCCAAAAAAAAAAAATCATTTGTTGTGGGAGGGAGGCTTGCGTGGCGATGTACATGTGAAATGGCCCCGGTTTTTTTCAGTTCCTGGGATTTCTATGCACAAATTAAATGCCCGTATTGCAGAGCAGAGCGGGCTGGGTTTTGTTGCTCCCTGTGTGTTATTTGACGTGGATTCATTTACATGGCAACTCGCAGCAGTAAATTTTATGTCATCTTTATGTCACAGATTAAAAGGCAAAAGTAATCCTTTATTGGAGCAGCATGTCCCTTCCAACCCTCAAGCCGTACAGATGAAAACAGAGGGGAAAAACCCCAGGCCCTCCCACCCCCACAATTCCAGTTTTGTAACTTTTTATGCTAAATTTGAGCTCTGTGGTTATTAATTCCCCCCTCCCTTTGTAAGCGGCCTGTATTTTCGTTGCAGTTTCTGATTGCCTTGGTCAAGGGCAAAACTTCGAAATGACCCGTGCCTTGGTGCTCAGCTGCGCCATTTCGGTAGCTCCTGACAAGCTGTGCTAAATGTGGGGCAGCCGGGAAGGCTTTTGTACTGATTGGAGAAACCCTGATGAACGTCTGCAGAAGGAAGGAGCTGGTGGGGGACAGCAAACAAACTGACCGTCCTCTCAGAAGTGGTAATTTATCATTTYGTTCTTCCTACGGTGCCTAACTCGCACATTACTCACACTGGGAGAGGGCTATCGTCGCTAAACTGGCAGCAATACCCAACTGAGGACTACAGCTTGCAATCAGGAAATTATTTAAGCGCATGTTTAAATCCGCCTCTACCAAGATTCAGTAAGACTTAAATGGGCATTTAGGTTAAGACCATTCTCAAAGGCTTTCCTAAAAATACAGCTAGAGGCCTTATCTAAGTAGCTTCTCAGTAAGCTTTGGGAAGCTTGTGCTCAAGGGCCCCGCAAAGCAACCCGTGACTGGTCCCTGCCTGGACTGGAGGACATGGCAGTGGATGAGCCATCTTCATGGGCGTACCTTGGGGTTACACCAAAATGAAGCTACTGCCTGCTGCCCAGATCTTTTCCTAATAAAGCTGGTGACCATTGGCAATAATCCATAAAAAAGGCCACAGTTTTGCCACCCCCATTTTTAGTGGGATCAGTTCTACAACTGGGAACACAGGACAGACCCGAGGCTAAAGACATTTCCAAGTCATGGCCAAGTCCTTTTCCTTTCCTTGCCACTGTCGCAGTGGATGTTGGGCTATGTCATCTGTGGGTCCATCAAAATTAGGCATCTTCATACAAAGCTGGCGAAGAAGGGTCTGCCTAGACAAGGTTTTCTAGTGAGCAGCTGTTTTCTGCTTCCAGTACTGGTCCCAAGCTGCTTTGAGTCTCTTTTCCAGCTACAGCCTGGGAAAAGACACRCTTTACAGCATGGGTTAGCTGTGTCTGCAGAAACTATTATTTGTGGTTGAAATCAGTGTGCAGTTATTGGAAAATACGGCTATAAATCTCCATACAAGTGTTGAGGCGATGTCACACAGTATTTTGGCAGTCACCAAGGAGACCCAGGTGCTCTCGTTCCTCTCTTCTTCCTAAGCTCCTTTGGGTTATGCAAGTCTTTCTCCTTTTACACTCTTTTCCACCCTTTTTCTTTCTTTTCAGGCTGACTCCTGGAAAGACCTTCCATTTTCTTACGGACTCATTGACTCTGCTTTCCTGACTCAAATCCCTCTGCAAGACCTTGCAGAAGTGACATCAAAAAAATCACCATTTTGAGGCCACATTTTTTTTCCTGCCCATTGATGTCCTCTGAGTTCGAATTGCAGTGTTTAGTTTTGACTGCGAGGCAAAGTCGGCAGTTTCCCGACTAACCCAAAGTCGGGTCAGGAAAGAAGAATGACAACCAGAAAGGCGCCCCAGAATGTCTAAGCAGAAGACAATCAAATTTCCGTGTCAAAAAGAGGGCAAAACTGAGGATGTGGGACTTGCATGAAAAATCTTGTAGACAGTTATTTTTTTCTTCTTCCTTTCTCTCACAGTGGGACAAATTCCACTTTTATTTCAGTTCATCTGTAAAACATGAGGAGCCAGCTGAGCGTAGCATTGGTTCAGAATGAGGGCAGCCAACAAGGGAAAGGTAAAAGGAACTTGTAACTGCTGCAGTTCTCTCCAAGAAATTATTTCAATGAGAAAAAACCCTCAAACTAATTTCCAAAGGATAGGGGAGGCACTAGGACATCATCTAATATTCCCTGACATAACAGACTCCAAGGTGTAATTAATGCATTAGTCATTTCAATATAGGCCATCCCCTCCTGTTGTCTCAGGCTTTGTAGAGGTACGTGATGGTGTCCTCTGGTGCTTGCTTACGAAAGACTGCAAATAAGAAGGCAGCTCTAAGAGTCTGAGAGCAGAGTTAACGGTCAGGACACGGGTGCAGGTGGAAAAGCAGGACATGGAAGAGCAGCTTGGCTAGAAAAAGGTTGAGACCAACTGCTTTAGCTCACACATAAGATGTCTGGGGTATTTTTTGGGTTTATATATGTTGGAGACCACTGTGTGTTACTTTTTGATTCAGGGACCACGATACCCAAAGAGTAAAGCCTGCATTTCATACACAAGGTACTTTCCAAATGTTTCCTCATTCTCAAAGACTTTGGAAATTAATCTTAGAGGCAAGCTGTAAAAGACTAGTTCATCAACAGCATGTGACGCTTCCCATGGAGCACCCTGCTCCTCTCCAGCTGCACCTCCTTACACCTGAAACCCTAGCTCTGTTTCTCCATCTCCGTAACACGGAGAGGTACGATGGCACAAGGCATTTCCCAGGGAACTGTCCCCACTAACAGTGACACTGCTGAAGTGGAGCCTGAATCCCATCAGCGGGAAAGAACCCTCCCATCCAGACAGCAGCACTGATCAGAGAGTTTGGGACTCCCAGTATGTTACAATTTGCAAGTCTACAGCTATTAGACAGAGAGGGATATTCAGAAACAGCCTAATTAGTTGCATTTTCTTTTCTAACCTCAGTCAAAAACCAGTCAGACTGTGCTTTAGATTTTGACATCCTATTAAATGCAGAACACAGGCCAATAGCTTTCATTTTCCCTTGTGATGCTACAGACTCTTGTTTTTATAGCTTGACAGAGAGACATAATTAGGCCTCAAAAAGGACAAGTCTAGACTATTAGTTCCCCGCAGAGGCTCCCTGGAAAATCAGAACCCACAATTATTCTCCACTTTCCCACTGAGGCAAATTGGAGGCTATCTGCTGCCCTGCCTCAGATATCCTGTTCACAACCTTTAAGCCTGTGACTTTACAGTCCTTTCACTTGAAGGGCACAAGGGAAGAGACAGGGAAGGATGATGCCGGTGTTGGACTTTCCAAAGGGACAAGAGCAAGTTAAGGACAGTATTGCTAACGCCATAGGTGTGAGTGCTTTTCAGTGCTGCAGCCAGAGAAGCAAATAAATTTATTGCCATATTCCTGCCCCCTTCATTGCTGCCCAACAGAATTGGGCTTTTTAAAAAACAGTTCAACTTTTCACCTCCGTCACATGTAAAATGAACCAGACACAAATTAACAGACTGAGCATGATTCCTTTCCAGGCCAAGGCACTTAGTGACACTTGGTCACTGGGGTCCTCGCCCATTCTCCTCTGCTGCTGAGTTACCAGMAGCTTCGCTTTCTGGTTCTCCACAACCAGAAAGCAGATTCAGTCTCTGGCTACTACAGTCTCTCCCTCACAGGCAATCCCTTAGTCTTTCTTTGCMAAGTGGTACATACCAGCTCCCTCTTGCTCTTAGTTTCCAAGTGCCTGGATGGTTTCTGTACCTCTGCTGTTGAGCTGCAACCTTGGACACACCTGATTCAAATGAGCTCGCAGCCTCAATATGAGCACGGAGCACTGGTCCTTTGTTTGTTTTTGCAATAGCATCATATTTCAGATGCATCTTCAGTTTATAATCCCCAGTAATCCTCAGATCCTGCTGTGCCTAGCCAGCAGTCCCTAATTCTATGTAAACCATTCTACAGCTGTCTTTATTATATCACATGTTACTGTTTTCAAGCCATTTCCCCAATCTATCAGCATTGTATTGAATTTTAATCCTATCTTCCAAAGTGTTACTCAACACATTTCCTGGGCTTTCGACTCACAAGGAGCATCAGCTCCTCTTCCCTCCTGCCACCTGCTTCCCATCACTAACCTCAGTGCACGGTCTCATGGTCTGTTCCCATGGCAGGGATGTGCAGTGCAGAATACGCTGCTGCTGCCTTTTTTTTTTATTGCAGCATTGTCCTTTCATACGTGGGATGTCAAACCTACTCAAGACTATTTTGCCCCACGGAAAACCCTGGATGCTTGATACCACAGAAATGAGCAGAGCTTATCTGCCCCTCAACAAGTGCAAGAAAATGTTTTCCAATAATCAAAGTTTATTTCTCACTTTGGCCATGGGTTATCACATCCCCTACCAGGCTGCCACAGAAACCGAAGCACTCCATCACACAGGGATGTGCAGTTGCTAAATGTCCCCATCGCTGACACTGGCACCTTTTCTGGGCCGAAAGACCATCAGTTGTGGGGAGCCGTGCAGATGCCGACTACAGCACAGCGCCCTGTAACCACTCAATTAGACCGGCTGCTTGTGCTCAGCTTCTCAAGCACTCGGTGGAAGTAAAATGCTTACACGATCCCTCTGCCTACAAGGTCTTGAAATCTTTAGGGGGCCTGGCTTTGCTGCCTGGTTTTCCATTGACAGGCTGATAGAGATATCACAAATCTCTCCAAAGGCCAGTCACTAGGCTTCTTTCAACATCAAAGGGTGTCAATGYTCTCTCTGCCTCGGAGCCTGGGGCAATATAAATCACACATGAATAGGTGAACTGAGTGTTTGAGGTTAAATTCTCTCTGTATATACAAATATTTCTCCTTGGGTAACTGATATTATTGTGTTGTTTCCCCAACAACATCAAATATGTTCTATAAATCATAATATTCCAATGGAAAACAAAGCTTTATAGGTGAAAAAATAAAAAAGATGAACTAGGGTGTTGTGGGAAGAGAATTAACTCATTTTAAATATACATTGTCATTTTCTTGGAAGAAAAATTAGTAAACTGATGGGATTTTTGTTGGGCTCTTTCAACGTCCATAGTTACGTTCATGTTCTCTTGGACTGAATTGAGTCTCCGATCACAGGGATGTGAACCACCTTCTCCGGAGCAGCTCTGACGTGTTTCTTCCCAAAAGCACTTGACCCCCGGCTGGGCTTACGACTGCCCATGGAGCAACCGGCTCCCCGCGCTGCTCCTCCCTCCGTGCAGCTCTCGCAGCCGGTCGGCACACGGCGCAAGCCGGGCTGCACAGATGCCGTCTCCTGGCTCAGSTCATCAGCTGGAGAAGGCGAAACGCCTGCGTGGTGGCTGTTTGGAGAGTCTGATTCACCCTGACTGGCACAGTTGTGGCACCTCTGCAGGGTGTCTCTACCACCTCTAAACAGGAGACAGGACAGCTGGGGCTGTCAGTAAACTCCACTGCACAAAGACAGCTCTCATGCCTGCCTAGCCTTCTGCAGGCAAGGCCCTGGCAGGAGCTCCCGTGTCAGTGCTACATCAGCACATTTGCACGACGCCTGCACCGCTGCCAACTGGCCCTGCCTGCTCCGAGCAGCAGTTGCAAACACCTGATGCTGCTGCAGAGAGAATTTGGTCCAGCATCTTGCAGAGTATTCAACAGATCATCCCGTGGGAGAGAGTGCCAAGTCCCCAGGGGTTTTGCTGTTCCCAGGGATGAAATGGCTATTAAATTCAGGCCGTTGACTACTCGATAGACTTGCTCAGCTCCAAGCCTCCCTGCACCTCTCCTGCGCTCTCAGCAGCCAGTTACATCCCCCATGGTTCGGCAGGGCGGGGAGCGAAGCAGACGGCAGCTCAGTAGCCTCTGCATCCCCCTGCAGAGCACACAGCTCGCCCTCCCCGCCGCGACTGCTGTTCTTCACGCCAGAGCGGGATTTTTCCCTTGGGCAGCCACCCAGCCAGCCTCCAAGGCTTCGCACCAAGCAGAAACAGGAGCTGGGAAACTACCTGGTCTTAAACGGTGTGGGTTTAATGAGATTTTTTTTTTATGACCTCTGCGGTAAATTGCCTCTGCTCGATATTGTGTTGGAGTAAGTAACATGCAGCAGAAATTGTAGCGAGGCAGTAATTGCAGAGTAGCTAAGATCTCCGTGCCATCAGGCAGGGATTTTCATTTCATACATTAGTCACAATTTGCTGTCATCGTTGCATATAATCAGTACATCCCTTTGAATGGGAAGAAGGAAAAGTGGGAGAAAACTGCCCAGCACTGGGGAAGTGCGTGGAGTCGCTGTGGGTTGTGTGGATCTCCCCGTCACCCCTCCAGCCAGCCAGGGCTGCATTGCTACTCGAGTCACATACCCCTTAACACAAACTCGGGGATTAAGACTGGAAAATGTGTTTGCCCAACCATTTCTGGAAGGTTTTAGTGAGCATCGGGTGGATTATACACCATATTTTCCATTGCTACTGCCCAAGCTGCAACAACAGCAGATTCCCAACCATCCTAATGCAAAGTGTCTTTTTTTCTCTGGAAAGCTGTTCCTTAGAAATATGGACTTCTCAAAGGGATCAGGGGGAGTGGATCTCTGCTTTGCTCAGCGTTGCCATATAAAACACATGCCCCTATAGCATTACAGGCACCTCAGAAACAGTCATTTTTGTTTCATGCTGCACTGTCCCCCTTCCTTCTCACACCAAAATGTCCTCCTGCCCCTCGGGACCATGTTTGTGTTCTGATTACTATCAAATGCACCAAGCTGTTTCCCTACCTTCGGATCTCTGAGCTTTTGGATGCCGTATCCCGAGTTGGTTTTGGCTCC
Organism: Phoebastria nigripes; assembly: GCA_035582835.1. NCBI lineage: Eukaryota > Metazoa > Chordata > Aves > Procellariiformes > Diomedeidae > Phoebastria > Phoebastria nigripes. The sequence continues at coordinate 6,591,167 of JAYKAV010000001.1, forward strand.
TGATTCTTCCCGCTGCTCCTCATCGTTGCAGCYGTCACAGCGTGCGTGAGGATGTGAGCCTGTGCTGTGTGATCTTCTTGAGATGTTATCAGGATGCCCTGGCAGGAGACACAGCCACGTCAGGGACAGGCACGCAACCTGAAAGGGCAATCGCTTCTGTTGTGTGTTGCTAAAACAGCCTGTGCTTTGGTGAGCAGGGGACAGGCTGGTGTCATTGGGCAGAAAGCAGCTTGAAAAGTCAGAACTGATGGTCCAAAAAATTCCCACATTACCTGATTTGGTGCAGGAGATATTCATCACCTCAATCCTTCAAAGCCAGCATCCACAGCTAGAGAAGAATTATGCTCTGGCACCCATAATCTTAATCCTTTTTGGCACAACAGTGTTAGAGTCAACGTTTCAGGCTGTAGCTACTGGGAGAATTGGGCTTCACCAACAGCCAGAGTATTTACAGCTTTCTGGTCTGTGCTCTTAGATGTTCATAGTGAGCCCATCGCTCCAGTACCTCCACATCTCAGTCCCATCTCTAGCTTTTCACACAGCAAGAGAGAATGGCTTTCCCTGAGATTTTAAACAGCCTTAAAAGGACCATCATGGGATTTTTCACTCATTTGCGTCCACTATTGTGAAATCATGATGTGAAAATCTTTACGTTTCAAATAGCGTTTGACTTTTTCTGGGGTTTGTTTGACACGCAGTCTGCTCGGCTGCAGTCAGGGAATGATTACCTTGCAGAAGTTGCACCTCGTCCATTGACTCGCTGGGCCCATCTCATGTCTAGCTTAAAATCTGCATAATGAGAAGCAAGCCATTTTCCTTGCAATCCATTCTCCTGTTCAAAGCTTCTCATGTGCCAGGTTGTTGTTTTTTAATCACACAAAATGGTATATATTAATGAGCTCCGAAGTTACATAAAGATAGATCTAAAGCATAAAAACACTAATATGCCCTGTAGCATTCAGTGCTTTGAACACAGAATGGCATCTGTGTGAGAGTGTGATTGCACGCAGCTATGGAAACCAGTGCCAGAAAATGAGGAAATGCTGAACAAGTGGTGCAAGATTGGAAAAAAACTGGGAACAAAGATATTCCATTTGCATAAAAAGGCCTAGTTCGCTAGCAGCCCGAATTGTGCAACTTTCTGCTTTTAAATGATTATTTTCTGGTTCTGCTGGCAACGTGTAGATTGTCTTTTTCCTGAAAGAAAATTTCCCTCTCCCTCCAGCCCCCAGCAGAAATAAAGGGCGAGCCGGTTCCCAGGTCAGATGTGGCTATTCCAAACGGGACAAGTTTTGCAACCGTGGAAAAGTGCAAGGCCTTTCCTCATCTTTGCGTTCATCCTGAGCAATTTCCTTCTCATTTCCAGATGGTGCCAATTAAGAGTAAGAACCCTTGCCCTCACGGTTGTTAACAAAACAAGCACAATCTGAGACTTTAATGAGTAAAACTAGAGTCACATAATATGCCCAAGAGCAGCCAAAATGAAAAAAACGATTGCAGTTGGCAAACACTTAAGTTGCTGGGTCTTAAAATTGTAAAATGCTAGGGTTGGAGATTTTATTTTTAATACTGAGGGCTGCCTTCTACTGCCGAGTTCAGTGGGATTATTTTGGGGCTTAAAGATAAGCGCTTGGATAAACCATTCCAATCAGTGACTGAGGCAGGACTTAAACAGTAAAGCTGGGCCATATGTAATTCATATTAGAAGATATTTTTGTAATATATTATTGAGTTCATTTTATTAATCAGTAGTTGGTAATTAGGATAGCATCCATGCTTTCCAAAAAACAATCAGATAGTCCTGGTTAGAAGAGCTCACCATCGAGACGTAACTAAAACCACCAGCTAGAAATGGAACCTACATGAACTCAGGCTACAAACCAGATTCACATGTTTTATGTCATGGGGAGGCAATTAACTATCTTCACAGATTACCTAAGGCTGTAATGGATGATCTGTCACTTGAAAACCTCACCTTGAGGGTGAGCAGCTATCTAAAGAGCATTCTCTAGCGCAGCTGCGTGCAACTTCTCTCAATTCACAGACTTCTGAAAATATTGCTATGGACATTTCAGCCCTTCGGTAGCAAACCTTAAGCTTGCCCTGTTTGTATTAGTTACCTTTTCCTGACTCGGCACAAATAAGTTGTGAACCCTGGGATTTGTGGACCGTGGACTGAAAAACCATCATTTTGCCCAACCCAAAGTTCTGAAGTTGATGGAAGACTTAATGAAAAAATCCCCCTGTGTGGTGGAAGGGGTCCTCCTGACCATACGATCTATAAATCCAAAAAGGTATGTTGGAAGTGCAGTTGAGAGGAGATAAACCAAGCAAATGTTGGATAACCTTTTCCTTTAATAATTTATTTTTGTGTTGGGAAATATATTGTGGTATTTTATATTTGAAAATGCTGGATTTTTTTGGTATGATTGTATTCAAAGTCTGAGCACACACCAGCTGGTAGGATTCTACATCAAAACCCCTACCATGCCCATCATAGCATAACCCTGTTAAAAAATGAAGGAAGAAATACAAATATTTCAGGCTATTCTTCTATGCCAATTTACAATATTTGCTTCCTTCCTTCCATGAAACACCAGCATGGAGCAGAGCAGGTTTAACGTGTTTACATCACATGAGATGCTCCAGTCTTTGTATGAAACCTTATAGTCTGCTGGCCAAGAGGTGGCACTAAAGAAACACACCGTGCTGTAACTAATTAAGAGAGGGGTGGGCTTTTTCCCCCCCATCTTCAGATCTGATCTGCACAAATGTTGCTGCTCCGAGTACATGACAATAAACAAAACCCAGTTCAAGTTTCTCAGCACACTCTGTACTGTTTGGGCATATGCTGCATCGTGCTTGGGCTTTATTAAAGAACTGGCGGTTCCACTTGCAAGGCGAGCTGTAAGCCTGACGTGCCAACTCTGAGGTTGCCTCTCCGCAACTCAGAAGTGCTCTCTTATCTGTATTTCTCTTGTATTGCTAATTGAGGAGCCCGTGAACATGTAGGTTCAGGCGCTCACTCGGGAATGGGATCACCAGGCACTTCTGGCCAGCACAAATGAGAACCAGTCGCAACGATCACTTTTAGCATGAGCTGATAAATTCCCTCATTGTTTTAATTTTGCATCAAAATTTAAGATGTCCCAAGCAGTTTGTAACTCAGCATACATTATAACAGTAACCCTCCCAGCTCAGTAGGAGAGATGGATGTGCATGGTGAGGGGTGCAAAGGCTCCATGGGAACTACCTCATCTGCCAGCCTCATGCAGTACACGTCTACGTACAACTTCACAGCAGGGCAGGGACAGAGAAGTGGGGTTGCCCTCCATGGTACCGTGCCCTGTCACAGCAGTGGAAACAATGCAGTGGATCAGAAGAGGTGGAAACTAATGAAGGACATCGGAGATAAGAGCGGGGCAGACCAAAGGTCCATCTAGCCCAGTGATTTCAGATGTCCAACAGTGAGTACAGGGAAAGAGCAGGTATCATAGGAGAGTATTTTGTGGCACACTCTCCCAGAGGCTTCCTGAACAGGGATGCAAGCAGATCATCAAGTGTAACACCCACCAATTTCCAGCTGGAGTCTCCTCCTTAAACCTCCTGTTCTCCCCACCCTGAAACCACCAAGCTTATAATGTGGCTTGGGAAGCAAAGCAGACGTGCTCCCAGACTGTCCTTCAGAGGATAAGCCTCTGCCATGGCATGGGAGGGTAAAATTTACCCAGGGTAAAACCTTAAACTCAAAACTCCCTTTGAGGGACATGTAGCTCCTCATAAAGTCCTCATTGCCAAAGAGTTTTCTGAGAAATTCATAAAGGTCATGTCAATTCTGACAGCAAGGTGACTCCCTTAAGCTCAGAGTCAACTTCTGCTTCCCAAACTCCAAGAAGATAAAACTGGGTATTTCTCACCATCCCCTATAGTTTGTGCAGCCTTCCAGGTTCTTCATTGCTGTTGTATTTGCTTTGTCGAGGTGAGACAAGGAAAGTGAGAGAGATTCAGCAGATCACAAAGGAGCAAACAGAAGGGAGAAGCTGTTGCCATTCGTGCTGAGACAGCCTTAAGACCGTATGTGTGTCTGTGTGTCTGTGTGTTTGTGTGCGGCTGGACAGAGGGACAGAGAGCCCCTTAGGTGACCTGTTGTCATGAAAAGGTCTGCATTACTGCTGAGACGTCAGGCAAGTGGTCATGCCACAGATGTGCTAAAGCCACTCTTTCTCCCCAGTTGCTGCTAACCAGCACCAGCGCAGAGCCAGCTGCTGTGGGTGGCTGAACACGGGGATGGGGTTTCTTACAGAAGGTCTAGGACGGTAGATGGGAAAGATCCTTCGGTTTAGGAGGAGACCCTGGTGTTTTGTCCAGACACAAGGAGTCAGTTTAGAAAGCAGATTAATATCATACACAGGGATTTCTGAGCCAGCAAGCTGAGCTGTGCTTCATACTGCAATCAAAAAAATTAGAGGCAGCAAAAGGTTACATCACCCAGGTCTTAATCCAGAGATACACGTACTAAAAAATGTGGCACATGGTTAAATGCTTTGCTAGGTCAAAGACCTAATTTGCTCCCTGTCAGTAGGGCTGTTCTCTATCATGGACGTTGTTTGGGCTAATTAGACTCTGCTCCCAGCCATTGCAAGAGCAAAACCCAAGGCATGAATCCTCTGGCACTTCTAAGTGCTGTCAGTGCTTTGCAGATAACAACAAATAATAACAACCTTTGTGTTTGAGGTCTGCGCTCGCGGTGGTTTCAGGGGTGATCAGATGTGGCAGGGAGATTTCCAAACCAACCAGGACAGCCCCAGCCCAGTGCGAAAGATGCCCCAGATACAAATCTGGATGCAGAGTTATTTTTGTGCACTTTTTTACCTCCCCTCCGCCTCCAATTTCTAAGCATTCTTGTGGATCGTAACTCCCCGATTCTTGCACTTTAGATGCTAATCTGTGTCTTTGCTGAGTCTGATTTTAGGCTATTGCATGACTAATTTGCATGCACAATTAACTTGTATGCACTTACACAGTGGGTGAGGGTCATTAAGGTGCTCTCCTGTTCCTGGATTCACCTACTCATTGCAGCTGGCTTGCAAACTTGCGAGGAAGGGACCATCTTGCACCGCTCCGTGTRTGCGGTGCCCGATTCCACTTCTCTCATGAGCACACAGAAGCACCGCTGCAACACAAACAACATTAATAATGCCACGATGCTCGCTGCACATGCAAATTTGACACATCATTGGGCATATATTTTGTGCATGAAATTCCACAATTGCTTTTCCGACAACACGCTCCTTCAGCGCGGTCTCTGCTTTGCTTTCTGAGATCCAGGTTAATTTTTGAACCCAGTTGAAACATCTCCTATTCCATCACATAATGAAGAAGCTTCATTTGCCTAAGCTACTACAATCATGTATTAAAGATCAATAACATCTGGTTATTAACAATTAGAGTTTGTTTGCTTGTCTGCCTTCCCTTTAGTCTTTTTAAGCTGTTTGCAGCCTGACACCACAATTTCTGCCTGGCGAGGGGCCGGCAGCCATGGCTGTGAACACTAGATGGCACTTTGCAGCAAGAAAGGTTAAGAGCTTATGCAACTAAACGAAAACCTCATTTATTACCCTCCTTCACAGGGCAAGACTTTTTGCTGTGTCCTCGCCACCTTGTTGGTCCTAATTCAGTGTTTAGTCCACAGAGGAAAAACCTGATCGGTTCCCAGACAAATTCTTGCCTTCACCAAAGGATAAATTTCTGGTGACGTGATTATTTCATGATGAGCTCTAGCTTATATTAATATCAAACTTCTTTGTGTTTTGCCTCAAGTTGGAGCATATAAGGAGCATCTGTATGATAATTGCTCGGCCAGATACTCCGAGAGCTGTAAATCTTCCCCCCGATTAAACGACAAAAATGGACCCAGCAATGACCTTGTTGCCATTTACCAAACTGCAGCATCAGAAAATGAAGGTGCCGCTTCAGGTTTATAGATTCCTCCTGCCTCTCATAGTGGGCTGTGTCTGGTACTTCTTGGATCATTGCAGAGGGCCAGATGTTGTCCTCGGTTCGTGCCTGGAATTTGCTGGCCCAAGGGGAGCTGAGCGATGCTGTGTTACTCACAGCCACGCTGCGACAGAGCAGAGCGAAAATGGTCCAGCCCAGCAGAATGGACTCCTCCTTGAAACAGTGACAGGGGAACATGCAGGTCCCTCAGACTCTCCTCTGGGTTGGCTGAGGACAAGGAGCTGCCCTTTTCCGTGCTGACACCTGGAGCTGGTACGAGGGCCAGCATTCATGGGAACGTGGCTCCTTTTATTTATCCCTGAGGCTATGCTGGAATAGTAACCCACAGCCAGCCTCAGCCTGCCTTGCAGAGCAGGTATGTGAATGTGGTCCGGAGCATCCGCAGCCTCCTCTCCTGGAAGCTGAGGTTTCACCCCACCCTCTCCCAAGTCTGGCCTCCAGGCAGCACCCAGCCCAGCCAGTGCCCTGCAAGCAGGGCAGGAAAGCAGGCTGAGGCCACGGTAAACAACTTGCTGCTATCTATTTAGGTGCAAGGGTAAACGGCCACCGATTACGTGGTAAACATGATGCGTAGAAGGCTTGAGATTGCCCTCAAGACTCAGGTTATCCATGGGGAGCTGCAAGCGCCCACCCTCCTGGCACGTGGGTCCCTCTGCAGAGAGCTCGGTCCCCATAGCATCTTCCCCAGAATGCCTGYGCAGGCTGTGGTGCCACACCAATGGCAGGGCATCACTTCCAGGGCAATAAAGGCAGAGCTGGCAAGCACCGGCTCTACACYTAGAAGAGCTGAAAGGCTGTGTCCTGCCGTGCAGCGCACAAACAGCCATGCTGTGGGCTTTCCTGAGCCAACGCCCTTCTTCACCCCTTCCTCCAGATATCTCCCAGATAACATCCAGGCTAAATCTCCCACTAGTGCTACTTCACCTGTTTTGGAAACCTTTTTCATTCCTTTTATAGCCATTATTCCTTCATCCTTTTGATAAGGCGTCCACCTCGGCTGACTCTCAACTGTTGCTACTCCCTTAGAGCTGCAGCGCTCCTGCCCAGCCTGATCTTTCCCAAGGTCTTTCTTAGCTACTTTCAAAACAGACAGTGCACTTCCCACCTTCCGTAGCTTTCTCTCTCTCTTTTCTTTCTTTTAAATAAAAGATTTCTACGGTTTTTTAAGTCATCACCTGGATTATTTTTTTGTCCTCTCATCCTTTCCTACCTCCTCACCAAGGGCAGTGTTTCATTGCTTGAAAGTATTTCTTCTCCCTTCCTCCATCAGATCACTCTACCAGATCCTCTTTTTTTTCCCCAGCCACCTGACTGTCTGCTGTCCCCAGCTCCCCTCCAACAACTTGCTTTCCCCCAAAGTCTCAGCTATGCAGTTTCTGAATTAGCCAAGCTGTTAGAAGAGCTGATCGCATGTCTGCACAGGTTCCCCTTATTCCAGAAAGAGCTGGATGATTCTCAAAAACAACTCCAGTTTCTGATGCTACCACAAATATTGTCCCCCTCTAACTTAGTAGTTTTGAGTTCACATTACTCTCTCTCACTTTGTTCTGCTTCAATATCATTTCCCAGCTCCTCAAACAAATTCCGGGTGAATTCAAGAGGTCTTTTGTCTAAGGACTGAATAGACATCTTGAAATTGTACCCCAGCCCCACAGCCGTGGCTGAACAGCACCAGTAACTACCAGCATGCTGCTGGCCTCCCCCGTTGGCGTTGGCTTCATCAGCGATGGCAGAGACAATGAAACAGAAAAAGATGATAACAGAAAGGCGCTGGCCTGCTGGATGGGGCCACACGTCAGCGGCACCAGTCCAGCATGGGACCAGCCTGGCTCACCAGCCGGGGAGGACGAGGGAAACCTCCCTGGGGAGCGAGACGCAGGGGCTGGAGGGTGGCTGGTCAAGGGGCTCCTTGCTGTTATTGCTGACACCTAACACTCACCATCTCCCATACAACACCCACGCAGGGCCTCACCCAGTACAGTCTGTGCTTAAAAAAACCTTCCAAACCAACCAACCAACCAACAGATCGTAGCATATTCTTCCATTCTTTCTCATCACAGACTATAGCCCTATTAACCTAATAAAGACGCTTCAATCTCCTTTCAGTTCAGGAGAATTCTCCCCATTGTTTCCACAGAAATCTCTCTGGATGTACTGCCAAGAGCGTGCGTTTGCTGTCGCGTTCCAAGTTGCTTGAAATAACAAAGAATTATCCTTACAATTAAGATCAGGCTGTACAATTTAGGTACGTGCCTTAAAAGAGTTATTCTTCTCTGCCAGAGATGTATTGTTCTTCCCCATTTAATTTTATTTACTTTTTTTAGTGGATGCAACAGTTATGCTGTCATTTATCAGAGAAGAAGGAAGCAGCAGCTGCAGAGCTGTGTATATAAAATAAACACAATGTGGATGAAGCTATCAGAAGCTCAGATTTCAAGGAGGAGAGGGGGAGGATTGCTTTTAATAAGATCTTGTGTCAGTAAAGTTGTGAGATGGAACAGCAGGGTCTTACCCTATTAAAAATAAGAGTGGGAACAAATTCTTTTATTTAATGGAACAGCAGTGATAGCTGCGTGCATACAGACAGAGGCCTTAATTTAAAAAGTAAAAAGCAATTTGGTCATTCATGTTCAGACTTCGGGCAGTCCGCAGAGCATGCCGAACACACTCATTTCTTTTTAACCCTTTGGCTGCAAGACCTGTACAGCATGGAAGAGGCAAAGCCAGGGTGTATTTATCCCATTGAACAGGACTTTTTTCTCCCTCGTGGTGCCGTGCAGGCAGTGGCTGATCCGGGGAAGGCAGGTGAGAGGCAGGTGTCCCGCTCCCAGCTCTGATGCTGCTTTGTTGTGTTAGCTTGGGTGAATCGTTTCACTCGCCATCAGTACAAACACAGATGCTGATGCTATCAATGGCTGCTACTTGTTTGTTTATTCATCTGTATAAAGCCGGTGACTAGGAACCCCCTCCAAGCATGAGAGCACCCAGACCAGAGGGCTGTACGAGAGCCAGCTGCAACTGTATTCTCCAACACAACGTCGCATGCCATGACACGCATCTACCCCATCCCTCACAGGCTCACGCAGTGGCAGGTAGCACGAGCCTGGCAGGATGCCTGAAGGGCTCTGAGGCCGCGTGGGCACAGTGAAAGATCTGTCCTAAACCCAGCAGAGGCAAGCGCAGACTGGGGCTTGGTGACCCGACCCCCGCAGCCCAGCGTAAGGGGGACGGCGGCTCTGGGGTGTCCCGTTTGGGCAGCTGCACCCCCAGCCTGCGTGCACCTCGTGTCGTGCATCAGAACCGAGGGGCACAGGGAGCCGAGCCAGCCAGGCACAAAAACAGGTTGGATGAACATCCTTATCGCAGGTGTTTTATAATAAAGCCGAAACCATTTTGTAATAGAGCTAGATTCACCCACAGGTGATAACAGTAATAACCCACACGCTCCTGCAGTATATCACCGTCTGCTCAAGCAGCACACCTCACTCGAGATGGAGCTGCACGAGCTCTGGACGACTGAAACAACCAACCACGGCTGTATTTTCCTAAACATGTGCATACACACACACACAGAGAGAGTTCTATTGCGGGCATTATTTCAGTAATAGCATAATTGTGCAAAATATGTAAGTATTTTCTATAATTGTATAATCAGCATGTAATTATATAAAGTAGAAAATATAAACATATATTAAACAGGTGAATGCATTTATTATTCAAATATAAATTTCAGTGGTAACTGAAATCATGCCAGTCTGTACATGTGTGTGTAATTAACAGACGTTTGGAATGAAATAYGTTGCATTTGTATAAATACCTGATACAGCCAAGGCCACCTTTGGACTAAAACTAAGAGATCACAGTGACACCATATATAAAGGCATCAGAAGACGGTAGAAGTGCATCTGCATTAGAGGCCTTCCGCCAGTTTGAGGGATGCCTCTCTCTCACTGGACTCTGCTGAAAAATTAATAGCAGTAACGAAAGGAAATAGAGCTTCTGTTGTGCAGCTGCAGCTGCACGGTGAGCCCTCGTTGTGCAAGGGGCTCACAACATTTTGTACTAGAGACTATGAAGTCACCGCCTAGACCTCTTAGACCCAACAACCTGACCTGATAAAAAGTAGTATAGAAATTTTGAAGGAAAAGGTGGTTAAATCTTTGACCTCCTTTCACTCCTGCTTCTCCTGACGTCACCTGTAGTCGGCCACTGGAGGCAAAATTAGGCCTTTAGGGTTTTATGTCTCATCTAGAAGAGCCATATTCCAGAAAAACAAACCCATTAGCCCAAGCATCTTCCAAGGGAAGTATTTTATCATATGGAACGGCTCAGGGATTCAGCCTCCAACGAGGACTGCGCTTCAATCACAGATGGGATCTTGGGAACTGCACTAAATCACAGATGGTATATTTTTGCCTATAATTCACAAAATGGGCTATTTCCACTKCTTGCTGGGTTTTTTTCCCTTCTCTGATTTTTATATTTTGCACATGGCAATTGCAAACATGGATACAATTTTTTAAAAGGGCCCTTGAAAACATTTTCTTTTAATGATGCATGTAATCTTTTCCTGTTCAGTAAATCTAACACCAAAATGTCATTCTTTTCAGAAATTAAAACATACTTAATTTTAATAGGATTGAGTTTATGTTTTATATGCTTTGCTTATTTATCTTCTGTGTCATTTCTGTTTTCTTGGATAAGCTCAACATTCCCTTGTTATCTCTTAAAATATTGCATCAGCCACGAGCTACTGCCTAGAGTGAGACATGGCAGCTTCTGCTGCTGCCCACTCATGGGCCACGGGCAACCTGTGGATCACACATTCGTACTCCTTACAGTCTGTGTTATCTTAATTCTGAACCATGTTCAGCTGAAGACAGCAGCATAGCCCAAATTCACCCCATCTGACTCTGGCCCTTGACTGGGGCGATGTATTTAGGCACCCTATAAAACCCCTGTGCAGTCAGGGGAAGAGCATGGGAGGAGGGAAGGGGGAGAAGGAGAGAAAGGAGCATCCCCTGGCACATCACGTTCTTTGGAGAAGCGCGCTCTCTGTTCTCTGTGTAGGGAGCCTAAGGCAGGCAGGTACTTCACCCAAGTTGGGGAAGGGAGAGGAATTTGGACATCCTCCAAACAACTTAGTCTTAAAACAACAGATGGAAACAGAGAGATATGGGGGTCCACGAACAGTCAATGAGATTGTGATACGAGTTTGCATAATACACGCCCGTCTCTGCACATCAGTGCATCTCCTCTTTCTAGCTGCTAAGTGACAGCAAAAAAAAAGCCAAAATTACATCTAATACTTTCCTGAAATTGCTTCATTGCTTTTCCATGTAAACTGCCGCTATAGCTGGCACAGAGTTTTTATTTGTTTGCTGGTAGGAGAGGAGGACGGCCTATACAATATGAATAAGAGAAAAGGCAGCTATGAGCAAATCTCTCTGTTCAGCCACGATCCAAAAAGATTTAGAGCTCCACATGTTGATATCAGTATGGTAGCAACCAGGCTCCTACCAGCATCATGCTGCGATCCAACCTCTGGGGATCCTATTCTCTATCCATTTAACTTTTCTACCTCATTTGCTACCACAAGATGCTCAAATGCTGTTGTCATTTTGGTTCTGTTTTGTATTTACTGATGTTATCAAATATTACACTTCACTGGAGGGTAATCTAGACAGCATTTCATGCCCTCTTCAATACAGAGCTGCTCAAACATTCATGTGTCAGCCCCAGAGCTGAACAGCAAATCAATCCAAGACTCCATGCAAGGCAATGGTGATCTTTCCACTGGGCTTTGAATCAGCCTTTTTTAAGAGTATTTCTAATTCATGTTAAATCAGGATTGAATAATGCTTTGGCACAGATGAGAGCTCGGTATTGGGATGACACCGACTCAGGCTCAGGCTGAGCTCAGGGGGTGTTTGTCACCTACGGATAGCTAGGCTTTCAGTGTCTTGTGCCGATCTTCCTGCGCCTCAGGAAAAGCCCACAGCGATCCCCCGGGGTCACAGACGGCCATTTTGAGGCCAAAGAGCAGCTCCAAATCCTACCATCAATGCTTGCACCTCAGATGTGATCACACTTATTAGCATGTTCGAATTGCACAGAATTCACCACCCCGCTTCAAATCCTTGCCAACATACATCCCTCACACGCCCACCGCCTTTTTTAGGGGTAAAAGGCACATCTAACGCGAGGTCCCAGAGGGAAAGCAGTCACATTTGCCACCTCAGATCATGCAGCACCCACCCATACAAACTCACAGTGTGACAAAGAGCCTGACAACATGGTGCCCCTCATACTGGATCAGCGCGAAGGCCCAGTGTCCTGTCTTTGATCGGTCCAGTGCTGCTGGTAAGGTAAACCGACAGCCTGCTCGTTAGACGGTCTCCTGCTTTCTGTCAGTCAAAAATTAGGGTCTTCTTGGATCAGGGGTTGCTTCTGGACCACCGTGTTTCAGGGCCAGGAAAACATCTTTCCTCCACTCATTTTGCTCCTCATTTAACATATTTCTGTGGCTGGCCTCTGAGTTTTCCACAGCCTTCCATGGCTTGCTCCACTATTTACATACGCAGTGTGTGAAATATAAGTATTTCTTTGTGAGAGGTTTGGGGGTTTTTTTACTCTTGTTGTAAACTGCTAATGTGTCCCTCTCCCAAGTCTCCCTTGTGTAGACATGGTGCCGTACTACCGATCTCGTTGCCTTTTTGGCTAACAAGGTGAGAAAAGCCAGGAAAGTGGCCAGGCATCTGTATTTTTCACAGATCCAGGATGCTGAGTAGCCAGTGAAAAGGGGTGTGCGAAGGGTAGTCTTCTGACTGCATCTCTAAAATCTCCCCATGAGGGAGATCCACAGCTGGAATGGATACTGCTCTCGGATTTTAACGCCATACACCCTCTCCCATACAGCCCAACTATTCAGCCTTTACGAGGGTGAAGTGGATATGAGCCTAAACGTTTTAGATGCACTGAGTTTGTAGTCATGCCACACATGATTTAGTGAATAACTGATGCAAGGCAAAAAGATGGCAGAGCTCTGTGATCTAACAGCTGTGCAAACAGGCTAGAGAATTTAAAATTCAGGAAGCTGTATCTCCAGGAAAGCATTTAAAAAAAAAAAAATCCCCAGTGCCACATCTGGTGGCATCAAATTGTCATTATGACATGGTATTTAAGATGATTTAATGGGTTTATTGCCGAGTAAGAACCTTGGAGTTTGCTTAAACTACTGTGCATTAAAAGGATGTAACTCTTTAAATGGTATTCTGACAAAGTACTGCCTAAACAGTTCATTATCTTTCAGGAATACACACATATGTACATCAGCATGTGTGTGTATGGAAATAAATAGATCAATAGAGAGAAAGACRATTAGAGCTGCATATCTACATACACATGTATTTAACGATACACTACAGCAGACTCACATGTGTTGTGAGAGCTAGCTCTCCCTTTCTCCCTCTGTCTTCTACACCTCATACATCCATATAGCAGGCAAGATTTCTGTCCACCTTAATTACTTCTCACTTAGGGCACTGAATCAATGGGTGGTTTTGAAACAAAGGATTTAGCTACATGGGAAAGTGCCTGCGAAAGGTTACTGATTATAGACGACTTCTAAGAAAAGGTGTCCAGAAAAAGAAAAGGTGTCTCTTTTCTTGCTGAATATTTTTAATGTGACTTAGTGTTTCTCTCACCTTTAGTTCCCGGAACAGTTCTCATTTTCTCTGAATGTTCTGACTTCTTATCTCAGGCCCTTTCAACTTGTTGATTTTAAATTCAATCTGGCTAATTCAAATTCAAGGCACGCTGCTCGTGAAGTCTTTCACCGTCTTCTGATTCCCCAGAATGGGGCTGTTAATGGTATGGGGTTTTGTCAGTGAGGAACGGTGCAAACTTCCTTTTACACTTATTCCTTTCATACTAGATTGACATGACACGTTGCAAGCCAGTCAAACAATCTTGCTTTGGGTGTCTAACTCGGATGGTTCTCTCTCCGCTGACTGCATACAGAAGGGAGGTTTCCAACCGAAGGTGCTCTGACGTGCACCTTGGATAGATACCTTAAGCGAACAATAAAGATCGCCACCTGTGAATTCGTATCACGGAGCAGATTTGTCCAACTGGACAAATTCCTGAACAATTCCATCAAGTCACCGTGAGCTTTTCCATCATCTATGGCAATTTTCCACCATCAATGCATTTGCCTTTTAGCATGTGAACAAACTGTCAAAGTATAGTCTGCCTCTGCTAGTCAACCCTGCGTGCATGTAACATGAAAGTAAAAAAGGCAGTTTTTCTCTGTTCCAGACTGAATTAGCTGTTTAGATACCAGAAGTGACCTAGACAGAGTAGCATGGAGCTTCGCACGTCCCAAGTGAGCCATCAGACCTCTGCAGTGACGTGCCTACACTGTTTACRAAGAGATGTGTACACCTGCCCTTCAAGGTGGGCCTCTGCTGATGATCCCCCTCCATGCGGTACCACCAAACAGCTCAGGGCTAGCTCTTACTGACAGCCTGCCCTGTAACACCTCRCTACCTGTTTACATCTCTGACTTTAATTTCTATGTATCTGTAACAAATTATATTTATTTTTCATTTATTTTTTCCCCTAGCAAAATCCACCTCTTACAAAGCAAGAAGGAAGCTAGAGTTTGTTTCTTCTGAAAGCAAGTCAGCTTCCTTTCAAAATCGGAAGGGGTCTTCAACAGCCAAAGGGTCAGTTTGTCTCTCCTTTTTTTTTTTTTTTTAGTAAGGGTTTGATAGTGAATAATTGGAAGAGGGAAAAAAATCACCTCAGGTTGTATATTGCCACTTCCTCTTGCATTGCAGTTAATGCAAACCTTTGATTAGCCTGCTGAAGAGACCACACATTCAATAATTTGAAGCAAAAGGTTAATGGTGTTATTACAACTATTATCCCTTTTAAAATCATTATCCTCTTGTTTTTTATGTCTATATTACCTTCACCTTTCTATGAACCCACTTTACCAGCTGTTTCCCTCTGTCATAAAGTTTGCTGAACATCATCCTAGGAATAGGATAAATGCCATGTTTTATCAATCAAGCCTAAGGGAATTCTCAGCTTCTCATAACCCAAACTGTAAAGGGAGATTATTACAAAGTTTCTATTTTGATTTTTAAATTGGCCATGAGTGAAATATACACTTAATGTCAAGGTGCAAAATGTTGCAATTATGACACCATTTTTCTTGGGAAGTTTTACAGATTAGCAAAGTATGAAAACTGAAGACTTACAAGAGACTAATCAATTATAATTAATTTTAAATTGGTTATTTATTAGAAGGACGAATAGTCCCAAGCAAAAATGCACAGAATGACCAAAACAAGGAAAAAGAAAATGTGCTAAATCGAGGTGATAACCAGTCCCATTTCTAAAGCATCTTCCCAACTTAGGAACCTAAATCCTACTGACTTTCAGGAAGCCTTATGCTCCTACCCCTCATATTGGAAAATGTGAATTAACTTCCTAAAATTTCAGAGTAAGATTGACCTCTAAATCCATGGCAGTGTCTGAGATGTATCTGAAAATGCTCCTTTCTCTCCAGAGACACTAAGAGGATCCAGACTGCCTAACTTCAGCCACCTCAAGTTAGGTGCTCSATCAACATTTGAGCTAAATCTTTGCTCTTTATAAGTTAACTGTAAAACAACTGATGTTCTACAGTTGGCATCTTCTACATTTCTACATTTTTCAGATCCTGTGGACACCAATAGTCAGTGTCTTCAACAGTTACACACCGAGCCCAAGACCTAACATTGGGCCTAGAAGAACTTGTCTACACAGAAGACATTTCCAATGAACTTAATTAAGTAAAAAAATAAAGTGTGGAAGAAATTAAAGGCCTTAAAACAATGAAATTTTATAAGTGCTCAGACTTCATTATGCCAAATAAAAATATCACACTCTTCCTGGAATTTGAAAAGAATCTGTTAATGATAATGCCTCTCCATGAAAATACATTCTTTGCAGAATGGCAACAGTGCAGCATTTACTGTGCTCTTAGTAAAATACATGAAGTGCTCTGTGATTGCTTCCTTTGAACATGGAAAACTACAGGTAGTGCATACTAATGTTTTCCAACAATAGTGTCTATCAGGGAAAAGCTGTGATCTGTACAGATATTTAAGCAGAACAAAATGTAGGCTCTGCCTATGCCATTTTTATAATCATGGATGCACAGGAGAAGTTAATGCCTGTATAACTTAGAGCATTGGTGGCAGCAGAAGTGAGACGTTTTCTTTTTCTCTTTTTTAAATTCTGAACATTTTGCTACCAACTTGTGAGTGGTAATTCAAGAAGAAAAAAGGGGAAAATTTGCCACATGAAAGATGTAATAAGAAGCAAATTCCCACTACAGAAGTCCTATGATTGACGTGATCTTATCATTATCATTGAAAATAATCTGGTGTGTTATAATGACAAGAGGATGTGTAACGTTATTCTGATACAAGAAAAGACTGTGTACATTCATTGATCCAAAGAATTCTAATTCACCCCATAGAAGAAGATAAGAATCACAACAGCAGGCAGTTAAAAGTCCATCTAGCCCTGTATCCTGGCTCTGACAATGCCTAATACTTCATATTTCAGAAGAAAGTGTCAAAATAGCTGCTTCATTGTGCACGCTTCTAAAAATGAACAGTATTAATAGTACGTGTGTTCTTATCTCCCATGCTTTTCACGGCTAGCTGACCATTATTGGCTTCCACAACAACAGTTTCCGTAGCAAGCGAGCTTTATGTGTGTTCTCTTTTTCTTTTATACCTATACATTTATGCATATATGTATACATGCATGTCTATAACACACAGATAATACATATGCATGCAATAACTGAAATGATAGAAAGGCCCAACCTTTTCTTACATTTAAGAATAATTTGTGTACTTTATTTTAAAAGGAAATACAGGCTTAACCAGCTATTGCCAGCCCAGCTTTTTCATTTGTTTTAATCACAGCTTGAACTGGTTACTGAGAAATTTCTCCAAGAAATGTTTACATATTTTTAAATATGGTTAACCCACTAATGGTTTTAAAAAGCCACCAGTTTAAACACAGACTCCCAGGTTTGGGGAAATGGGCCTCATGATATGAGGCATAAAAGATTCAACTTCTTCAGCTTATCAAAGGAAGAGTTTGGGAGGGTGATAATTCTTGATAGATATCTCAAAAAATGCAGTAATGGGAATGATTCGACCTCATACAAAGTAGCAAAACAATGACCTACTATTTAGAAACTAATAATTTCTACCTTGAATTAAGACACCATTTCCGTGAAGCAAAATGAATAAAAAACAGAGGTGACTAGAAAGAGTAACGGCGTTGCTATGTCTTGGCACCTTTATGGCAAGATTCAGTATCTTTCTAGGACGCGTGCTCTRATCCAGTGTTTGTGACGCACATGAAGGGAGAGGAAGATGTGACTCAAAATATCCTGGTCTCCCCAGGGCCTATGAAATGATTTGAGAGAGATTCAGATTCACTTCCATAATGGGGCACGCTCATAAAAGGTGCAGCTCTACCCTAAGACAATAATTATAATCAGATTTCATGCCTTGCAGCATCAGCTGGTTACTGGTAAATGTTAAGAGGATTTTTCCCCCTAGGTTTGTTACTCAGCTTCCATCACTGGGGCTGTTCTACCTCCCTCCAAAGCACTGGAGGCAGGAGCTCGATGTCCTCTCTTGGACACCAAGAATATCCTTGGTTGACCTGATGACATGCTTTGCTTACAGGTCCAAGGTTATTCTGGTTACCAGATTTTAGGGAAAGGTTGTTAAGGAGCTGGGTTGTTTTGGGGCATGCTTGCTTTTCCGCCCTCTTCTGCCATCCAGGCTTGATTTCTTGATGGGAGCACGTGGGGAGACCCCACCTCCACACACCTTACCCGTGATGGTGCCCTGCTTTCGCTCGTTCCCCTCCTGTGCTAGGCACTGCAATTATATGACTGAAATACTGGCTTGGACTTCAAGCTTGAGCAAAAGCATGCAAGGAAAATTTAGTTGCTTGCGATACTGGGTTAGCTTGACTAGACGGACTTTACTCTGGGCAGTTACTATGAAACTCCAAACCCTCCCTCAGTGTTATGAGGAAAGAGGTTCCACGTCAGGGARCAACTTCCACTACTCCAGGCATAGGAAGTTGAGTATCTGAATGCATTTGTGCAACTTCTCTAACACCATCCTTTCTCTTGTAACATCCAACAATCTAACATCAAGCAAAAGCACCTCACGACACACACATCTTTTTAAGGACAGAATCATACTGTGTCTATATTGCAAATCATGCTGAAATAGCAGTAAAAGCCAAATAACACTGTTCTAAGTTAAAGCGCACATTCCCATTAACAGAGCTCRACTGCGATCCCAGGCTGCTTCCTGTCCTGCCCATCACTCATGTTATCTCAGGCTGCTGACTCCACTTTCCATCCATTGTAGCTCTTACTCTACATTCCCTTTTGGCATAAAGCATTCCATTATCTCCATTTTCTGCTAAGTAGTATCTTTCCTAAGCCTGGGCAACAACAGCAGCCATCAGAAATGGTGTTGCGAAAAAAACCGCTTCACGTGGAGCACTTCTACCTCTGTTAATTGCCGTGTTGCTGGACCATGCAGAGAGCCATACGCAGCGTGAGGGTGACTTCTTCTACCAGATGCTGTCCAGCAAATAGCGGCCTTGGAACTATCTTTACAATGATTTTGGATATGCCATCTGTGTTTTCTCAGAGATACGATCCCACGTCTTTACTTGTTGTGAACTGGTAAGGCTGAAGAGTCACCACAAGGCACACATTCCTGTTTACCGGAATGCTCTAACAAAAGATGAGTGCAGATCTAGGCATGCATTTCCCTTCAGTGTGAGGTTTTCTGGTATGAGATTCAGGTTCATCCCAAGTTCAAACTTTTTCAGTTTAAATTAAAAAAAAGGCACTTTACAAAGCCCTCAAAACCCTCAAATTACAGCCCATAGTAGAAACCAGCTAAAGCAGCACATAACTAAGAACCCAAATGAGTTTGTTAATTCCCCTTTCCCTTTCTGGCTATTCATTCCCTTGAGCTGGAACACCAAACCACGATCCACACATGAATAATGCAGCTGCTGTTTCAGAGTTGATTCAACAACAGAAATCTGTATCCTCCCTCTGTGTCAGATATATATGGGAATATTTCTGACCACCTTGCTTTGAAGTCAGAGTCACTGAAATGCAGAGGGGTACACGTTACAATTGTAGGAAGCTCCTCCTCCAGAGGAGCACTTCCAGAAGGCCACTCTAATTGTGCAGGCGCCACTAACCCCGATAAATCTTTCTGTCCTCAGGGGACACCAGGATGAAGGGATGTTCTAACCACATACATTTTTCTCTACTCACGCTCCTTGCAAAGCCCGTAGTGGCTGTAAACAGCCAAAGCCCCCCTCAAGCAGTCCTCTGCTGCCCAACTGAGTGCTGGATTTAGATCACTTTTATCTAAGGGAACTAGCTGTAACAGATCCTGCAATCTGATTCACTATATAAATATTTAAGCAAACAACAGGTCACTCAAGTGTTTTCTTTACCAGTGCATGAAATAACACGATGGTCCATCACGTGCTGGGATGCAATCCCAGTGCATTGGGCTAGGAACTGGTATGGGGACCCTTGTCCTGTGGGCAGGCTTGCTGCTGCCACCTCACGAGATTGTTCATCTGGAGGTGAGGGGAAAGTCCTGGCACTGCACTGTCACTGAAAGTGGAAAGGATCCCTTGCAGTTTGCACCACAACCCTTTCCTCTACCCCAGCCTCTCGACCCAGGGATGAGACACACCTCTCCCACCCCTCGGAAGGTAAGGATAGGGTAGGAGGCAGCTGTATGAACCAAGCACTCAGTGCATGAGCCTTGGCAGCTTGGTTCTCAGTCATCAACCTAGTGCAATCTACTCTGTCCCTCCTCTGCCTCAGATTTCCTACATCGGCTGTCCTACTGTCATGTGTGATTTTCCATTTCCAGACATAACCTTGTATTAAGATTGGTCTTTTGGCCTTCAAGACGATTGCACTTTGTCTGACGGACTGTGTGAACAAACACCTGCTGAGATAAAACGTGCACCTTGAGATTCCTGGGCCAGTATCTCAGTACTTGCTTTTCTCAGTGTACCACATACAGCACGATTCTTAAAAATATGCTTACTGGTGTTTTACACATTGGCAGTGGTGACAAATCAGACTAGCTGGGCACTGTGTTTGCAGCAGCACTTGGAAAAGCATCTCTGGCTCCTTGCAATCTCCTGTCTGTAAATGTCACTTAATTGTCTAAGAAAAATTTGGCTGACCTTTCAATTACTGGTAATAGAATAAAAGCAATAAAAGACTGTACGTGACAGCAAGTGTCACCAACACCCATTCGTCACCTTCTTGTGCTGATTGGGAGTGCCAGGGAGAATTCACACTCCGCTCTAGGGCTGCATTTTTGGCACAGCGCTGATAAAGGAACTCACTGGTAAAAGGCGAGGAACTAGGGAAAGAAAGGAATCGTCTCCCATCCCTCCCTGTCCTGACTCCATAAACAAACCCAGGAAGAGGAGTTCTGAATATCTGGCAAAAAAGGCCCTATATTCTGAGGGCTTTTGTGGAACTTAAGAAGTCCATAATATCTGCTTCCAGGGGTAAACATTGCTCTCACTCAACTGCTTTCTAACCTCTGTCAGACCCACTGAGATAGTTGAGACTACTTGCAAATCCTCCCCACCATGCAGAAAGAAGGTCAGTATGGGGTTTACACACTGTTCGCTGCCTTTGTTGAGGCCTTCATTCAAGTAGAGCGTATCTCATGGCTCTTCCACTGAACTGAACTGCAGCCCAGTCACTGGTTTTTTGCCCGTTTGGTACTGGATAAGAAAGACACTTGAACGGACGTTATAGTACAGCAATCTCAAATAAGAAATCCACAGTTTGTAAATTAGCTGTTAGCAGCTCTCATAAACACTTCTCAAAGTCCTCCTCCAGTAGCAGAAATAGCTGTTCACTCTCTAAACTGTCAGGCTATTGATTAAGATCAGAAAGGCTTAGTTGGCAAACTCCTAGTGCTGCTGCCTGACTCATGATTAAGAGCTCTGTCTCAGTTCCCTTTGAGCAGGAAGAGGACAGCAAATACTGATCAAGTTTTTCACTTCCATCCCAGTCACAGCTTGGATCCCTGAAAAATAGAGACCTTCTTGGCAGAGGTCGCTGTTGCTAAGACCACTTCTTATCTTGTATCTTCCACAGAAATGGTTATTTATATATCAGGTGTCCTTCCCGTTGTGGAAAATTGGAATCTATACGATACTTTCAAAAACTCTTCTGGCAGGTTCGAGCCCTGATGGCCTATTTTCAGTATGTGCACTGAAATGAGTTAAAAGTAATTATTACATGCAGAAACTTACACTGTCAGATCTATCTAAATTCAGTGATCTGACCACAGCAGTCATTTCCAAATTAACCAGCAGAGCTAGGATATTACCAGCTGCTGTAGGAAGATGTTCTCCTAGTTCCTTCACCTTCAAGATAAGTCTGTGATTCTGGCTAGAGCTCTTCACAGCTTTGTGGATACTCTCAAATGAGACCTTTCTTTGTGTATTCTTTACTCTCACAGGCTAACTTGTGCATTAATTAACTTGTTCAGGCAGCTCTTTCTTACATAGTCCTGAATAAAGTGGCAAAATAAGTGAAATGAAAATATAATCAAGCATGTTAATGTATCTCTTGCTCTTTCACACACACACCCCCACACAAATCCAGTCACACACATACACCCACACTGTCTGAGTGTTCATCTTCTGTTCCTTCCTTCTGGCTTATCAGAGACTAAAATAGTGATGTGGTGGTTTACACCATTCATGCTACAACTTCACTGTCTTGGTCAGTTAAAATGCCTCACGCACAAGAAGGTATTCTCAAGATGGGTGGATGAGAAAACCAATTGCTCCATGATAATTTCAACAAGTTCTGGTCTTTGAATCCTGCTGGAAAAAAAGTATATTAAAGGGCAAACAAACATCTGGAACAAGTATCATCTGGCTGCGACAGAACGTTCCTATTAACTGTGCCCTCTATGGGCTAATTGTTCAAGTTATTCAAGCCTCCTAACTCTCCCTAATTCTGTATAACGTTTTGTTTCATAAGCAATTGTCCATGTTTATTCATTTCCCTACCTAGCTCATTTGCACTTGCAAAGAATAAACGGGAGGCAACGTTTGAATGGTCACATAACACCCATAACGGAATTATTTACTTTTATACAGGATCTAATTCATACAGGAAAAAAAGGGAGGTGTGGGATTTGGGGTTTTTTTTCCCTCTGTATCATACTTTCAAAATCAGTTGCAAGAAATTGCATACACACATTGTACCTAAGCAAATTTAGCAAATAAGCAAATATTCAGTACGCACATCCAAGCATGTTCTGTTGGCTGGCTACAGAACTAACCTGATACTTGCTAATGTAAAAAACTGGATATAAGGAAAAGATTTATGCAAAACTAGACATTCAAGCTGTATTAGATTAATTGAACTAAAAAATAACAAAGATAGCATGATTTTATACACCACAATTCCCAACTATAATGCAACATTTGCAGTTTCTATAAAAACTATTTCAAAAAGCACAAAGGGATATGAATATCCAAAAATTCTTTAAATAAACAACCATCACGGCATTATTTTCTTTAGTTACATAATTCTTCATCRTGAGCTGGGGAACCCATGGCCAAGGGTCCAAATAAAGCCTATGAATTCACTCCACCTGTAACCACATTACCTTTTCCCACATTATTATTGACTAACACAGAGGTGTGCATTAACTTGTAGCCAACGAAAGGTGTTCAAAAGGCCTACCTCGCTCTCGGCAAGGACAAGTTCTTCATCACAGAAGTAACTCTAAATATGAGCCTACATTTCACGGGACAGTATATCACAAAGGTATGTGAGGGATTCTGAGGAAGCCTGACGTTATCTTGTCAGTTATTTAAAAGCCAAGGTTCTGAGTCTGGAAGACATTTTTTGCTAATTTCAGTAATTAACTGAGTCAGCTGGGAAACATCAGACTGGTGTTTTCCTGTGCTCCAGAGGGATGGAGGAATGCAGGAAGATGCAGCTGTCAGAAGCTTCAAGCAGGCAAGTGACTTGGACCGGGAAATGACTCCTTCATTACCAATGGAAATGCTGGCAGATCATTCACCGTACACACCTTCAGGAAGATGCACTACCGCCAACTCAGGCAATCATAAAATATGACACTTCCTAGAACCAAATTTTAGCATCTGTCCAGTACACGCATTTTGTTTTGTAACGTGTATTGGGCTGGCTGTTGGCTGGACCCGGGGCACGGAGTTGTAGCAGCCTCACCTCTGCCAGGCTGCTGGATCTGGCTGTACTCACCTATCAACATAGACGTATTTGCCGCTCTTCCTATAGATGCTGGGGTTTTTCCTAAGCTTGTACTTCTAAAAATTGGAAATAACAGCAAACCGTGCATTTATTCTAGTGGATAAATCTTCCAAGTATAACCTATGGATCAGTTGTATGGCAAGGTTTATGCCACACTGCTCAGGTCTAACAGCATGCAGCGCTGCATCCATTTAGCTATCCAATTACAAAACGGGGGTTTGTAGAAACAAGCTCTTGAACCAGGGCACTTCTTAGTTTACAAAGAGCAGAAAAACTCAGCTCCTGTGTGTACAGCGAGGCTTCCGGGCATCCAGGACAGCTCACTTACAGACTAAACCCCTTCACCTCCCGTTCTAGCGGGGTGGGAGAAGGGTTCACGCRGGCGGCACGGACTCCCCGAAGTAACCCCCAAGCAAACCAGGGGGGAACGGCAGCACCGCATCGTTTTGCCCTATTTAACATTCCCAGCCGGTCCGGCTGTCAGCAGGGCGAGGCTGAGACCGAAGGCAACGCGGCGCCCGGCCCAGCGCTCCCTCCCTCAGCCGCCATGACAGGAACCGAGGCCCACCGAGGGCCCAAGGCCTCCCCACAGCTCGGGGCCCACCACCCCGCTGGGCTGCCAAGGCGGTGACCACAGCCTGGTGCTGGGACAGCGAGGGCCCGGGCCSC